>LKNJ01001362.1:0-100733 GCA_002120245.1 Maccullochella peelii | reverse complement strand
GAGGGAAAGGGAAGCAGTTGAGTTAGTAACAAGCATTAATGTGATACGAGTGCGTACAGATGGAGAGGAAGAGGAGCTCAGTGCATCATAGGAAGTCTCCCGGCAGTCTAGGCCTATAGCAGCATAACTAAGGGCCTGTCTAGGCCCATAGCAGCATAACTAAGGGGTGGCTCAGGGCTCACCTGAGTCAGCCCTACTATAAGCTTTGTCAAAGAGGATAGTCTTAAGCCTACTCTTAAATGTGAGGAGGGTATCTGTTTCCCGTACACAAACGGGAAGCTGGTTCCACAGAAGAGGAGCTTGATAGCTGAAGGCTCTGACTCCCATTCTACTTTTAGAGACTCTAGGAACCACAAGGAACCCTGCATTCAGGGAGCGCAGTGCTCTAGTGGGGTAATAGGGTACTATGACCTCTTTAAGATATTTTGGTGCCTGACCATACAAGGGCTTTGTAGGTGATGGCCTCTGCTTGTTAGGGTGTGGGGAGCAGGTGAAGGACCCAGGCGCAGANAGTCTTAAGCCTACTCTTAAATGTGAGGAGGGTGTCTGCCTCCCGTACACAAACAGGGAGCTGGTTTGACTGAAGAGGAGCTTGATGGCTGAAGGCTCTGGCTCCCATTCTACTTTTAGAGACTCTAGGAACCACAAGGAACCCTGCATTCTGGGAGCGCAGTGCTCTAGTGGGGTAATATGGTACTATGAGCTCTTTAAGCTATGATTGTGCCTGACCATCAAGGGCTTTGTAGGTGAGGAGAAGGATTTTAAATTCTATTCTGGATTTTACGGGAGCCAGTTCTATACCTGGTAAACATCTGCATTTTAGTATTGTCATTGTTAGCATGTTAGAATGCTGACTTTAGCATTTATTCTGATCTCAGGGTATCTACCAATGTGTGCTTTCTGTTTCCCAAATTTGAAAATTGTATACCTCAAAGCGTGGAACTCATGGGATTATTTTTAGGTAAGGTAATATAAGGCAAGGGATGTTGTGACACTAAAAACTGAGTTGGCGGCCCAGACTTAATGAATGTAACTGATAGCGGAAACACTGATAGCGGAAACACCGATAGCGGTTTTGTGTAGCCAAAACCCAGGCTTGGCTTAATAAGGTCAGTATCTGCCCCTATATGTACTGTATACAGTACATACAAAATGTATTTATGTGGACACAGTCATACACACAGACTATGAATGTTTGCCTGTATGTGTGGCTGCTTGAGTATGTCTAACTCCTGGTCATAAATAAGTAATGAGGGGTGTGATAATGGAGAGGGATGAGACCTTTGGAGTTCATGTAAAAAAGCCAGGGTCAGGAGGTCTCTTTGCTGCGCACTCACACACACACACACACACACACACACAGAGACAGAAAGAGAGTGGCCTTCTACTGAATGATTAATGCTCTAGTCTCGGCCTAGAGTGGAAAGTATGTTCTTAAAACAGGAGGAAGGGTTGACATTAAGCCACTTTCAAATATACTGTTCCCGCAGAGAGTCTCTTTTGTGCTTCCTATCTAATTCATGTAAAATTTAATGGAGACTTTGACAAGGTGAATTTTCATTTCTCTCAACCAACTTGCAAACAATCATAATAAGTGGCTGTCAGTTAACTTGTTAACTGGTGCAAATATATAATATATAATTGTTTGTATCATGCACAAAGATTCACGTGGCGATGCAACACCACAGGACGTTTCCTGCTGCAGGGTTCACACTATTCCGCTGATCGACATTTGGTGGTAGTGCGCAAAGAAACGTAGCAATGCATCCGCAAAGGTAGAGAAGAAGACTGCCAGCTAGCAAACATTGATGTAAACATTGCACAACGGTGAGTATTTAAAAAATCGTCTTTGCAAATACTTTATGAGGAAGAAAATGCATTCAACATATTTGTTATGCCTCAAGGTTACACACAGTGCGTTTTGGTGAGAAACACTGAATGTAAACATAACTTTATTTCTTTACAAGGAAAGTCCACATGGTAACTTTGACTTGCTGCTCACAATTTGCTATATTCGCTGAAGGTGTGTTCAGACAGAATTCTTATTATTTCCACTTATTTAACTGCTTGACTGTTTGCATGGTCTGTGTTTATATGCCCCAAACAGCCAATGCATCTATTCAACAAACGCTAGCTGTACGCATTGACCATGTGTTTGTGAAGTGTGCCTGGCTGTTTGTGTAGCAGCTCAGCCTCTGACTGATGTCAAAACTCATCAGGAACTCCAATTCTTTCTGTTATTGTCCCTTTCGTCTCTGTTATGAATCTCCTTCAGAAAAATACAGAGATGCGATTTCACGTCGATTGTTCCCACTTGTGTCTTTCCATTGGCTTTGTATGCAACCACACAGTGTCTAAAATTTGCCCTGCCTTTGTTGGTCGGTCTGTCAGTCTGGGACGAAAAAATTTTGTCAATTTTTCTGACATATTTCCTCAATAATTAATGTTATATCATCAAAAGGAATGAATGAATAACCAACATATGATTTCACCCATCATCAATATTTACTCTAGCTGCTCCAGCTAATATTGGTGAGATGTTGAATCAATGGCCAAGAATTACATTTGTGTTCCCCCTTGACAATGACATCAGAGCATCAAAAAAAGAGACAAAACTGTGCTCTACATTTAACTGTTTAGTGCTTGATCTGCTTTGTAGTATGTGTGTGTGTGTGTGTGTGTGAGAAAGACAGACTACAATTGCAGCTGAGCTAATACAGTATGTGCTGGGCTTTGATGTGTCCAGACAAATGTTCAGCTGTTCCTTGCTTGCTCTCACCGTTTGTCTGTCAAAACACCTGAAAAAACAAATGACCACACCAGCAGCTGCCCTGTGGCTAGCCCCCTCTGCTATTTGTACGTGGACATGTGCACACACTCACAGACACCTGCCATTTGCGCCATTGCTATAAAACCAACAATAGACCTCACAAACACATTTATTAGCAGATCTGAGGGACCAGCTTAAATCCCCATCTAGTTAAGCAGACAGAAAACGTCCACTGATGCTTGTAGCAGAGGAAGAACACATTGTAAAGAGTAGAGGAAGTAAGAATTGTCACGTAAATGTTGAATTAGATTTAAGACTCTTTGACTTTACCTTTGCCTTTCTGGGACAGTTAATTTATCTGTTGAGTTTAATACATTTAAGACTTGAATTTTGTGTGCTGCATTCTTTCAGGTTCAGAAAAGGCAACATCAGACTGTTGTGTCTCGATGCGCTGAGTGAATGGACAAGATTAGCTTGTGACCAACAGCATGACCATCGCTAGTGTGTATGTGTGTGTATAGTTTGGGAGTATCCTGGTTACAGCTAGGGAGGCACAGCGTCACAGTATGAATGACTTCTCGATGCACACACACACACACACACACACACACAACAGTTACCCGAGCTGCCTCACTATATATAGACCTGCCTTATCAGGCTGCCTGAGCAAGTTAAAAATAGCTCTGCTCTATGCTTTCACACTGTGCCTCTTTTTACCTCTCACAGACTAAAACCCACTACCAACCCCTTTTCCCTGTCTTCCACTTCTCTGCACTAGCTGTAAATGCTAGCACCCCCCCTTCCCAATCTCCTCACACTCCTCCCTCCTGACGTTCTGCCTACTGAGCATGAGAGAGAAGGGAGAGTCAGAGAAGTGGGAGCACGAGTGTAGGATAGGGCAAAGGGAGTCAGAGGAATACATAGGGGTTAAAGCCTGCTTCACGTTTCACATGGCCAATGCAACGGAGTGCCCCTGCTTGAAATGACGTAATGCATCTGAAGCACTGACGTCAAATGGGAGGTCGCGCACATGATCCTGTAAAGGGCTGACGAGGTGAAGGGGTTGGTAAATGGACGTTATTGGACCAGTTATTTTCAAAATAGGGGATTCTGATGGAAGACTAAAGAGGAGATCAGGACACTTTCTGTAGGGCCTATTAAGACATAAGTGAAAGGCAACAACAACAACAAAGCACCGCTCGGGTTCAGATCAGGGAGGCCGTTCCTCCATCGTTGCCCACATCAGCGTTGAAGCAGCAGAACATAGAGTCCCCAGGTGGTATCTCTTCCAGAACTTCTGTGCTAGTCACGGACTGGCCATAACGAACGCCATGTTTGAGCATAGGGTGGTTCATAAGTGTACTTGGTACCAGAACTCCTTAGGCTGCAGGTCCATGATCGACTTTGTGGTTGTATCGTCAGATCTGCGGCCGTATGTCTTGGACACTCGGGTGAAGAGAGGGGCAGAGCTGTCAACTGATCACCACCTGGTGGTGAGCTGGATGGGATGGCGGTGGTGGCTGCCGGACAGACCTGGCAAACCCAAACGTGTAGTGAGGGTGAACTGGGAACGTCTGGTGGAGGCCCCTGTCCGTGAGATCTTCAACTCCCACCTCCAGAAGAATTTCTTGCACATCCCGGGGGAGGTTGGGGACATGGAACAAGAGTGGGCCATGTTCAAAGCCTCCATTGCAGAGGCGACTGCTAGGAGTTGTGGTCTGAAGGCCGTCGGTGCCTGTCGAGGCGGCAACCTAAGAACCTGCTGGTGAACACCATTGGTGAAGGAAGCCGTCAAGCTGAAGAAGGAGGCTTTTCGGGCTTGGCTCCTGAAGCAGCAGACAGGTACCTGGAGGCCAGAAGGGTTGCGGCTTCGGTGGTTGCCGAAGCAAAAACCCGGGTGTGGGAGGAGTTTGGGGAGGCTATGGACAAGGACTTTTGGTTGGCCTCAAGGAGGTTCTGGCAAACCGTTAGATGACTCAGGAAGAGAAAGCAGGGCTTGGCCCAGGCTGTGCTCAGCGAAGGAGGAGAGCTGTTGACCCAGACTGGGGAGGTTGTCGAGCAGTGGAAAGAGCACTTTGAGGAACTCCTGAACCGGACCAACACGTCCTCTGTGGAGGAGGCAGAGTTTGAAGACTCGGGGGAAGACTCAACCATATCCCTGGCAGAGGTCTCCGAGGTAGTCAAAAAGCTCCTCAGTGGCAAGGCGCCAGTTGTGGATGAGATTCGCCCTGAGATGCTGAAGGCTCTGGACATTGTTGGGGTGTCTTGGCTGACACGCCTCTTCAGTGTCGCTTGGAGATCGGGGACAGTGCTTGTGGAGTGGCAGACTACTCAGCCTCCCCGGGAAAACTTACGCCAGGGTGCTGGAAAGGAGACTCTGACTGATTGTTGAACCTCAGATCCAGGAGGAGCAATGCGGATTCCATCCTGGCCATGGCACAGTGGACCAGCTCTTTATCCTTGCAGGGCTACTGAGGGTTTCATGGGAGTTTGCCCATCCAATCTACATGTGTTTTGTTGACTTGGAGAAGGCTTTCGACCGTGTCCCGCGGGTGGTCCTGTGGGGGGTACTGTGGGAGTATGGGCTACCAGGGCCACTGCTACAAGCCATCAGGTCCCTGTATAACCAAAGTGAGAGCTGTGTCCGCATTCTTGGCACAAAGTCAAACACATTTTCAGTGGGTGTTGGACTTTGCCAGGGCTGCCCCTTGTTGCCAATTCTGTTTATGATATTCATGGACAGGATCTCAAGGCGCAGCCAGGGGGAGGAGAGTGGCCGGTTTGGTGACCTCAGAACTTCGTCTCTGCTCTTTGCAGATGATGTGGTTCTGTTGGCTTCATCAGGCTGTGACCTTCAGCATGCACTGGGGCGGTTTGCAGCTGAGTGTGAAGCGGTTGGGATGAGAGTCAGCACCTCCAAATTCGAGGCCATGGTTCTCTGCCGAAAAACGGTGGATTGCCCCCTTTGGGTTGGAAGTGAGTTGCTGCCCTAGATGAAGGAGTTCAAGTATCACGGGGTCTTGTTCACGAGTGAGGGTAAAATGGAGCGTGAGATGGACTGGCAGATTGGTGCATCATCAGCAATAATGTGGGTGTTGTACCAGACCGTTGTGGTAAAGAAGGAGCTGAGCCAGAAGGCAAAGCTTTTGATTTACCAGTCGGTCTACGTTCCAACCCTCACCTATGGTCATGAGCTTTGGGTAGTGACTGAAAGAATGAGATCGTGGATACAAGTGGCCGAAATGAGTTTCCTTCGCAGGGTGGCTGGGCTCACCCTTAGAGACAGGGTAAGGAGCTCGGACATCTGGAGGGAGCTCGGAGTAGAGCCACTGATTAGGGTGCCTCCTGGACGCCTCCCTTTAGAGGTTTTCCAGGCACGTCCAACTGGTAGGAGGCCCCGGGGTAGACCCAGAACATGCTGGAGGGATTATATATATCTCATCTGGCCTGGGAACGCCTTGGGATCCCCCAGGAAGAGCTGGAAAGCGTTGCTGGGGAGAGGGACGTCTGGACAACCCTACTTAGCCTGCTGCCACCGCGACCCAGCTAAGCGGAAGAAAATGGATGGATGGATGGATGAAAGGCAACATAAATGAACCCAAATTGCAAGTCTAAAGTGCAAAACATACTGGTAATGTAATGAAGGTCACAAAAATGCCCCTATCATTTTGTGTCATCGGTACAAGTGAGACATACCACCCTGCAACCTGCAATGTCACTGTCCCATTTAGCTCCAAAAAAAGCAGCATTTTTACCCATGCCAGCAGCATGGCTTTATGGATGGCAATGTCCGTCTGTCACTCCACCACACTGGCTCTTCAAGAAATGAGTGAAATTACAGACAAGCGTACAGAATCCAGGGTAGCGCTAAATTATTATTATGCATATTATCTTAATATGCATTATGTAATGTTTTGTTTGCTCCGCACCTGCATTCCTGGTAACAACCAGGAATGCGTGTGTGTGTTACAGGTATCACATGATGTGCATCTTATGACATGTTTGCACTGACACCAAGAACCAAAAGCAAAAGGAGTTTCCATGTCCCAGTAAGACATTTAATGATGGAGCTAGCAGGTATCTAAACTGGTTTTCTAATATTAGCATACATGTGGTTAACCAATATATTTGAACTGGGATAAGTTCATTCATCACTTTGCATGCACAAGTGAGCACCCGCACACATTATAGTGAGCCTTCACATCATACTGGTGTTTGAAAGTTAAAAGCCTGAGAATCCTGAACGCCACAGTACATGGAGGGCAAATATGCATTCATGTGGAGCTGTTCACTGCAAGCCACATGCCCACAGAACAAACTCATCTCAACTCCACTTTTCTGCTCGCATCTCATGCATAAAAGGGAACAAAAGTGACACAGAGGTAGCGGAGCTGCACAGTGTGTGGTCCTATTTGAGTGACTGAAAAGCAGAAATGCAAATGCATGGTAAAAAGCTTCCTCAACGTGAAGGGGTTTGTAGTTTTGAGAGTCCTTGTATTGGATTCATACTCCCTTTGTGGTGTACACAGCTGCAGCATTGGGCTTTTTTAAAAATTCACAGTGATAGTGTTTATTGACAATTATCAACCTATATTGCCAATGTAGCTGCTGTGTAGATGTTTTCATGCAATAACAGCTATAGTCATGTCACTGGGAAAAAAACAAATAGTTCGAAATGCAACATAAAGTATCTAAACTGTGTCAGTTGGAATTTCTTTCAGTTATTTTGCATAGCCCAGCATCCTAGAGTTTTCACAGGATGCTGGGCAGTGAAAGAATTTAATAATAATTTGTAAATACAGTATATTCTATATCATAAGCAATGAAAAGGAAGTTCTTTCAAATTGACCCTGCAGCTCCCCAGAGCTGGCCTTTGTTGCCATGACGAATGACGCAGTCCACTGGTCCAATTCTGGCTCCTGTCAGTTGTCCAAGCTTAAATGCTGGCCTACATCTCCTTGCTGAAAACCTATTAATGGGCCAGAACACAGCCGAATGTGCAGACACCTTAAGGGGTCAGTATGCTTTTCGTGTGTACAACCCGGGTGAAAAGCTATGCATGCCTGTGAGGATGTCCTCATTCGAGCAATTATCGCGTCTGGCTTGTCTTTATAGACCTTTTCAGACATGGAATACATAACATTTCTGGCTGTATCTGTAATGACCTTCTGTCATTGAGACAAACATGTAAATGTTACTTTATTCAGACAGGACAGGTGGTAATGCTGCAGAACAGTGGTGATTAGAAAGTAATGCTATGAAGGAAGAAGTGTTATTTTATTTAGTGTTAACTTATTTTTGCCGTTTGAGCCTTAACTAATGACCATCGTGAGCACAAGGGACGCTTTTCCTGCCTCTTTTTTTCATCAGTTTGAAAATTTATTAGATAATTCAGCTGCCTGTGTAATAAAGTCTGACAGTGCCCAAACATAGAATGACAGGGACTCAAGTGAAAATCTACAATATAGGGCGGTAGTGCAAGTCTTTTTTTGGGGGTGCTTTTTTTGTTTTCTTTTTAGGAACATAACACATCCAAACACAGGGCACCAGATATAAGGCAATGACCCAACAGGGAACAAAGGAAAGGAACAGGTATACAAAGGGAAAGGCTAATGAAGAAATCAAACACAGGTGAGTAACTGGGAACAGGTGTACATAATCAAGGGTAGAAACAAGAGCTCACAGGAAACAAAGACCAAGACCCTTCAAAACAAGATGGAACATAACCACACAAAACCAAGACCAAACAAAGATCATAATCACAAAGTCGAGACAAGAAAACATGAAACTATCATGAACATAAAGCCAGACTTTAAATGCCAGATCAAAACATAAATCAATACCAAACAAATACAATAGATCCTGACAGTATTTAATCTCTCTGTGTGCCTGTTTCACCTTGTGCTGACGCAGCCTTTAAGTTAACCTGACGGCGTCCAATTCAGACTTGCACCGTGTAAAGGAAATGTTACGATGACCCGACTTGCTGTTGTGACTTTTACATAAAAGGCAAGGCAAGGCAAGGCAAGGCAGCTTTATTTATATAGCACATTTCAAACACAGAGGCAATTCAAAGTGCTCGGGTACTTCTGCAGACATGAAACTGACATGTAAATCTTCATTTATATAATAAGGTGCATGACCGAAAGGGGCTTTAGATGGCAGGCTTTTTGCCACATCTTTGAGTGTGGCCGTTTGGAAGCGCTACAAACACCTTTGCCTCTACAAACGATCTACAAACTTCTTACAAACTAATTTAGCATACTGCGGCCTGCAGACTCCTGTTTGGTGTGCGTTTTGTTTAACACTTGTTTTTATATTTGCAAAATAATTTCCTTATATTTAAATTCTACAACATGAAACTATAAAAAATCATTATTGTAACACAAAATAAAGATGCATTCATTATTTTAGTCAAGGTATTGAAGGCGGTGAAAATATATCAATAATATTGATATGCTCAACATACACAGAATCCAGAAATGCAAATTTCATAAAACCAAAAACTTCGTAACCCCACTGCATGATTTGTTTATTCAACTCCAAGCGGGGAAGTGGTGCAGAAGGCATGACATGTGTTTGCAGTAAAATCCATCCTGTAACCCATGTTAGATAAACATGTTGTGGAAGCAGAGCTGCTGTGTTTTTTATGAATGTGGCTCAGAGGTTAATGGCTACTCATGCTGACATTGTCTTTGTGCGTCCGCAGGAAAACGGGCAGTCTCTGTCACATCCTGAGTGGAAGCTGGAGGGGAAATTGACTGTGGGTTTTTTTTTTTCATCAAACCAAAGTCACCACCAACTTGTTGACTCAGTGGGAAGGAAGACGTGTGTAAGTGTGTGTATTTGTTTGAGTATGAATGTCTGTGTGTCTGCATCATAGACTGTATATAAAGATGGACGACATGACAGCTCGCCAATCTGGATCACCCCCTGGTGGCTGGCTGCAGTATAGGCCATAAACCCCACCCCCTCCATGTTAGCGGATCGGACATGGGCCAAACTGATCAAATCTGAGTGCTACCTAAAATGACAGATGGTCTCTGTCATTTTAGGTAGTTTTTATCACGTTGATATATGTTCAAGTGTTCATTTTTCTGATATGTGTGGTTTTACTTAGCTATTTGATGCTGATCCATCCATTTTCTTCCACTTATTCGGCAGGGTTGTCCAGACGTCCCTCTCCCCAGCAATGCTTTCCAGCTCCTCCCAAGGTGTTCCCAGGTCAGATGAGATATATAATCCGTGTTCTGGGTCTACTCTGGAGTCTCCTACCAGTTGGACGTGCCCGGAAAACCTCTAAGGAGAGGTGTCCTGATCAGATGCCTGAATCACCACAACTGGCTCCTTTCGATGCGAAGGAGCAGCGATCCCTCTGGATGCTGAGACGTCATGATTAACAACTTGTGGTGTGCTCGCGATTGGTTGAGGCGGGTGTATGGGCTGGACCTCGATATCGCAGCTCACTACTGCACAGACTCTGGCTCCAAATGACGTCACCAACGCAAGATGGCAGCGCCCGTACCCGTATATTTTGGCTTCATTTTTGTACAGTGGGAGGAAGTGGAGATGTGTCGTCCATCTTTATATACAGTCTATGGTCTGCATGGGTGTATGCCCATGTGTTTATCTGTGCGCATGGATGCATACACATACATAGGTTTGTCTCTATGTTATGTTTCTATGCATCTTTGAGTGTCACTAGCCCTTGTTAAACAGAGATCCTGCAATACTGCCATAAAGAAGGCCCATCATTTTGCCGGCTTTGCTTATTTACACTGAACCAAACAATGCTTGGTAATATTGCCCCAGTGTGTGATTTTAAATAGCATGCCACCATTCCGGAAGCAAAAGAGCATTGGCGTCTAGTGTGATACACATCGTTGAGGAGCTCCCGTCATTGTTTCCCCAATTCGCAGACATTTTCGGTTGCTGTATATTAGCTGCTAAGTGCTGCTAGCTGCTTTTTAAATCCCCTGGTGGTGGGTCGCACACATAACACGTCTTCAAAACGTCACACCCCTGTCTCGTCCTGCTGGCTCTCCCATTTACACAGGCGTTGATTCAGCTCTGTTACTCCCTCCACAATACCCCCTATTCCATGTTCATACGTTTAATACAGACGGCAAGGCGTAATAACAGCGCAACATTCCCACCGTAAACAGGCTGTATAAAAGGGGCTTATGTTTACTTACTCCTACTGTATATCCAGATCAGGAAGGACTCCACAGGGAACTCTGAGCTGAAACCTGGCAAAAACAAATCCTGTTTCCTAATTTTTTTCCTGCCAGTGTGTGTATGTGTGTGTCCCTTACGGAAGAGAGAGGACAAACACTGCGGAACAAAGAGCTCGCTTGCTACATGAAATAAAGAAACAAAACTATCTTCCTTGTTCCTTACAGGAAGGATCTATAACTACAGGGTGAAAAGGGTAGAAAAAACACTTCATTTTCACACACACAAAAGGCTCTTTCAAAACACAAATGCATTGATCACAGACATACAAAAATATATATAGTTATTCATGTGCAAAAAACTTTTGATTAAAATGGCAAAACTAATTTGAGATGTCTGTTGTCGTTTGCAGCTACAACATACATCATTTTGTGAAATCTGTGAATTAAATCTTCATGTTATGCAAGAAGGATGGACTATTTTTTAATATATATAATATTCTTGTCTACCGAATGTTTGCAAACTGTTCCAGGTACAATCTAGCTAGAGTTTGTCAGGCATTGACGCAGCTGAAATTTTTATGCAATGATATGATGACAATGATTTATTTTAAAGGTCAGCTTATTACTATGAGTCACATGAACACAATTTCCTACCACATTTTTCACAGTTTGGTTATTTCACATTAGAAGTATGCATTTCTGTTTTTTGTGGGCGGGTGGTGGTCAGTTGGAAAAACGTCAGTCACATAATTCGCTGCACCAATCAGAGTTTAGCAACATTTGAATCAAAACCTCATGAGCATTGTGGGATTGTTTGCTCATGTTCTCAGCACTTGTCACCCACACAGTCCCGATGCGTTTTTGACTGTTAAACTCTTAATAAACATGACTAAGAATTAAGGAGGTCCCGATCAAGTTTTTCTACCCCTGATCGAGATCCAAATCCTTTAATACCGGGTATCTGCTGAGTCTGAGCCGATGCTTATATTTACTGTTACGGCCCTACTGCCGTGTGTTTCTTGTTGTGTTTAGTTCTGCTCTCTCTCCTGTGCTCCTCCAGGTACCGCACTCCCCCTCATGCAACAGGTAGAACCAGCCGCGCTCAACCACCCGCTGCCGGAGGGGGAGGGCGGTAAAAATTTGTTGTCAAACTGCTATTTCCAAGGTCAAGAATGAATGTTCAAGCTCAACATCGCAAACATTTCTGGAAAAAGAAACAATCTTCTTTCATCAAGGAGTTCTGTATCCAGATAGTAAGAACATGTACAATTAATACTGAACACACAACACTGTTTTTAATACATTTATTTCATATTTTCCACTTTCAGCTGCTGTCAGATTTCTGCATTTTTCTCCCGTACTGACTAGAACAAACAACCGTATTTCTTTTTTTAAAATCAACACATGCACTGTGAATTGTTAAACATCTGTTAACTACAGTCCACTTGTGTCAAGCTGTGCCTCAGGGCAGGAAGCTAGTGGATATGAAGCTTTACAGCAGGATATGTGTGGGCAGAGAGGACCTGCACAGGGCAGATGGAAGTGAATATTCATTAGTAATAAAAGAATAGTTTTATCTGCTGATATAAATAGAAAAAAATAGAAGAATTGAGATAATGGAATGGAAAAGAACACAATAGAATTTTGTCACATCCTGTTTTTCCTATTGAGACAGCTTCTTTTTTTTCTGTTAAAAGGGAAGTAAAGGGAAGCTGTAGGGCAGTGGGCTATGAGTGACAGAAAAAGATAGACAAGGAAAGATGCAGCTCTGTGTATATAGCTACTGGGAGACTCATCTCTCAGGCAGCTGAGATACATACACACACATACACATGCACTCGGTTCTCACCCTTAACGAAGCTTAAATGGTGGACAAGGAAAAGCTTTTTGAAAGCATATCTATAAAGATAGGAAATAGTTCATGAATAATTTTTTGCCTCAAGGGACTTACGCAGAGGGAGGTGGAGGTGATCAGTGCAGCCTCTTGTCAGAATATTGGATATGGAAAAGAGCAGGAACTGAGATCCCATGCAGAGAAAAGAAATAAACACTTGTAAGAAAGAACAGAGGAGAATGAAACCATACTTAATTACTTGCAAAAATGCAGTATAGAGAATATAAAGTATCTATTCTGCATTGTATACAGGAGAAAATATAAGAGGCACAGCATGGAGCACAGACAATGGAAGTGTGTGTGTGTGTGTGTAGCATCAATGCATGCATGTCCCATGTCCAGGTACATAGACACAGGACACACACACCCAGAGTGTGTTTCATAGTCCGTCCGTCAGTCAGACAAGCAGGAAGGGGGTCAATTATGGTAGTAATGATCCAGCTATGAATAAACCAGTTGAAGGAAGTAGAGCTCCCATTAGGCTTCCCTCCTCAGGCTATTAATAACCAGAGAACTAATGCCTCCTCCACAATCAATACACACACCCACTGGGACACGGTTAAAGGCACACTCAGTGATCTGCGAGCACTGCTCAGTGGGTATGAGGGGTGAGGGGATTGAGTCTCTTATGGCCATCTGTGGTAGCTTGTTAATGTTTCAAAAATGTATCAAATATTAGGAACATAAGAATGATGTTCATCTCCTTCTTGTAACACAAGGCCTGACAGGGGTTACAGATGACATTTGAACTGGAATGTTTTTGCCATTTTGCTGTATGTTTTGAAGAAGTAATAAGGAATGGCATGTGGCTACAAAGAGTTAAATGTATTGTAATTTCTGATAGAACTGCGCTTCACAGAAAGAGAAAAATGCAAAAGGGGAAGACATCCATCAGCCTTCTGCCATCAGAAACCTCATTTTCACTCTCATGTGATTTTGTCATATTTACTTTCTAAATCAACATCAAAACAAGATAAAATTAACCTTGCATGTCTTGCAGGATTTTACGGCAACTTGCCACTGAAATAACATGTCAATCTCCTTTGAATCTGGGGATGTAACTGGTTTTCCACTGCAATATTGCAGAACACTGATAATGGACGATTCTGCACCGAATGATGTTCAGTGAAGCCTTTTTAATGTTGATTGAATGTTTTTTCTACAATATCCGTGCATGGAAATGGCTAAGGTTAGAGAAAGATAATGATTATGGCAGATAAAACAATTGGTTAAGGTTAAGGAAAGATGGTGAAAACTCCACTAATTGCAGGTCTGTGACTAGACACAAACTACTCAACCCCCACATCCTAAAGGCCCAGAGAGTGGCACAACAAAGCTCATCCACATGTCCTTGTGAAACAGCAGTGCTAGAAGCTTGGTGATTGAGGAACCACTGGCAAGGCTAGCTGGTGAACTACTACCTGGTGAGCTAACGGCTAACATGCTAGTTCCCAGCTGCAAACGAGGCTAGCTAGTGTGCTAGCTATCAGTTAGCAAGCACGTCAACTTGGTTGCTAACAGGACAATAAGTTCACCCACTTTATTGAAGAGATGTATTTGTACCACCAACTACTGTCTTATAACTGTTTGCAAACCATTCCTCTTCTGTGGACCAGTTTATGCTCCAGTAGAGGAGGTTATATAAAAGTGGATGGAGCAACACAGGTAATAAGCTACAGTAGCTTCCTCTATTCTGGACTTTCTGGCTCTCCATTCCCTCATCAGCACTGTCAAGACAGTTTGCTACTGATCAACGGCGCACATTTGTGTCTTAAAGTTTGTTGCTTGGTTTGACTTTGTCCTCATGAGCAAATCTATTGATTGTAGTGATTCCATTAAAATTAATTGATTTGCTGCAAAATGTTGCCGTTTTAAATGCTGGTGTGGCTGGGACTTTACTGCCCGTCTCTCAACATAAAGGGCACACCACTTCCTGAACGTTGGCATTGGACATAAATGGTGACCTGTGGAATCATCCAATAATTGCAATTCGTAGGATGCTGGACTGCATATACAGCGTAAAAAACTGTTACACCAGTGACCATCATCACTGTCTCTCATTGTGTGTTTTCCCTTAATTTCACTTAATATTTTGTATTATTAATAGTTATATTTTAATTGTTGTTTTAATGTTGCACTTTCTTTAGATGGGAGCTCTGAAAACCACATCAACTGCTGCTCCACTTTGTCTTCAGGTTGTAAGAAACTGCAATTTACTATTGAATAATGATGTTAAAGTTTGGTCTGTTACCAGGGCTCATATTTTTTCATGATCTGAGGATATACTGTGCATTAGCTTGAGTGTAAACTAGTGTGCCTGAAATTGCAGATTGTGACTTTATCACCCCAGAACAGGAGATAGGGCTGATACAATATTTCCTGTGAGTGGGGAAAGAAAGCTGACCACACACGGATGGCCAAATCCATCAAGCTGATCTGAGACTCTGAGACTTGTACGATAAGCTATATCTTGGACCATGAAAATGGTGTTATTGTTATCTGGTTAACTCAATAATCTCCAACATTTAGAACTCTCATCTTTGTGGACATGCCGTGTTTATTATTAGAAGCCAGCGAGCACATGGTTGTATGGGCTTGACTTTATGTGAATGAGTGGACCCTTAAGCCTACTGAAGTGGGTTTGGTTTCCAGAGAGAGGGGGAAAGAAATAAGGGAGAGGCACAGGAGAGACCTTGTGGCTCATCCATCCATCCATCCATCCATCCATCCATCCAGTACTAATCCCTTACCGGCCGGCATACATGTGTCACACTATCCTTCAGCTCTTCATACTCCAAAACAACAAAGGCCTCAGAGAGAAAGAATGAAACAGAACCAAGATATGCCTTCAATTACAACACTTTCAAACCGTGTAATTTAAGATGCACCCGCATCCTCCATCTTTTGTTTCCACAGACATAAAAACAACCCATAAAAGTGTGTTTTATTGGTTTGCTGCCTTTATGATGATATTCAGTCAGGTTTCAAAGCTGCTTGATAATGAGACAGTGACTGTCACCGGCATGGCACCGTGTCCTTCTAAGTGTGTGTGTGTGCGTGTGTGAGACTGCATCTAGGGAGCACGTCCATTATCAGCCCGCAGCTGAAGCACATTAGAGAGATGAGGAAGAGAAGGAAGAGATGATAAGGCTTACGAAGTTAAAGACACTGCGCAACTGTCAGCTGTTGAGAAAGGACGGACACACACACACACACGCACGCATGCACACAAAGAAACAGCTTTCCAGACAAACATGTTTTCACCACTTGGGTTCATTTTCTTCAAAGATTAACTTCCACAGTACGAATGGGAGTACTTTTTCTGCATGGCACAGATTAACTGACATGCAGACAAGGGGCACACACTTCCAATGTGACCTTTTTTTTGTCCAGGCACCAATTTTGGAAGATTTTTTCTCTCTAAATGTGAACATTTGTTACAATAATTATCTCCTTTCCATAAGCACTCCCAGAACCACATACTGTATGTTAAACTACTAAGACATAAATTAGGGCTGTCACTTTTTATTTAAAATTTGAACTGTACTGTTGTAATATGGTTTAATTAGTTTAAGTCTGGTTTCTGCTGTGAAAAAAAAGTTATCAACAAATATTGTTATGGTTTTTGTTGGTGAAATTAGCACTGTAATAAACCATAACTTTCCTTTAACAGAAAAGTGAACATGGATAGATATTATTGATCAAGACTAACAACTTAAACTGAACTTGATTTCATACAGTAATATGCACAACAATGCAACAAAAGTGTGGAAGCACTACTACTTGCACTACTTATTAGTTCCTATAGGGATCTTTTTAATGACCATGCGAGAATCAGTTAGTGCACAAAAACATAGCATTACCTTCCTCCAAAGTCTGTCTATTTGCTGACTTTGTAAAAAGCAACTGCCTTGTAACGTTCGCTTGTCATTCAAGTGAAGCAGCTGAGGCATAGCTAATGAGCGGTTCGGACTTCGAAATGTACTCGGGGGTTGTAAGCATAAACTGAGGGCTAGCATGGCTAGCAGGCTAACAAAAGCATTTTGAAAACTGTACTGTGTTTAATCAACCAGTTTATTACCCTCTATTAATGTCCTTGCATGCATGTCAGCCAAGCAGCGTCCCTCCTTCTCTGCTCAGTCTCATTGAACTCATCTTGCTCCGCTCCTCATAGAAATGAATGGGGAGCAAAACCCGGTGTAACCGCAGTCACAACACATTTCAGGATAGGCGATGTGGGTTGCTTTCTAATTACAGTAATTCAAATGAATTACATGTAAGTTTTAATTTGTTCAGGCCTGATATTTTGAAAAAGTAACAGCCGTAATATAAATGTATTGAGTTCAATACAGACAGACATCAGAAATTGCTCTCTCTGTCAACAGCTTATTACTATCTCTAGGAAGCTGTATAAGTCATCTAACCACGCACACATCCAGACACACACATGTGCTTACTGCACCTGACCTGTAAATGTTAGTTCTGCCTGTCTATCAAAGCCTCCCTCCCCTCCCTTCTCATGCTGTGGGCAATTTCGGCAATGGCTTTGCTGTTAGAGTGTAACATAAAGAGAGTGGGGAAAGCAGCTATAAAATTGATTTTTAATAGGTCTCAGCTCATTACGTTTCTGTACGTGTGTCTTTGTGTGTTGGGGGTGGGGGCACGAGCGATGGCTGCCAGGACAGTTTATTACAACAGTTGTCACACCTGATGTTCTCTAGGCAGTGGCGAAGAGAGAAGTATTCCCTCCTTGATAATCACATACGTAAACATTAAATATGCCAAAAATGTTGCACAAAAGGAGAAGATATGGGTGGTGGAGGGAGCTGTGGCAGAAAAACAGCGTTGGCATGAAGGTATCATCAGAGTAATAGTGAGAAGTGTCAGGTTGTAATGGCTGCACTGTAGACCTGTTCAAATTGCTTGAAATACTCCTCGTATTCCTTGTCTTTTTTTAGTGTCAACGTTTTTGTATGGATTTAACAAACAAGATATAATGTGTCAGTGAACTTTAGAGGTGTTGATAAGTAAGCTAAGCTAAGCATCTGCTGACTCTAGCTTCATATTTAGTGGATGGATATGAGGCTGGTATTGATCTTCTCATCAAACTCTGAGCAAGAAAGTGAAGTCTTATGTCCAAACTTGCTCTGTATCTTGTATTTTTCAGGTAGCCTGGAACTCCTCCCTCCATCATCCCCTGATTTGTGTTGGCTGTCCTTTAAAAACCCGCACACATTCTCTCTTTTACATTGCAGTGAACATCAGCAGCTTTGTACCACTTTGTTTACGTTTTATTACTTTTATCGCAATGAAAAATGACAGTTTGACTCTTCTGTGTTCCCTTCCCTTGAGGCCAGGATCGTAACATATTTGATTTCCAGCTCTTCCTATTCACATGTTAAAGTGTCCTTGAGCAAGACACTGAACCTCCCAAAATGTAAGCTGGGAGGTTCATATAATGTACCTATATGTTTTAAAAAGTACTACATAAACACAAGTTATTATTATGTCTAGATTTAGTATGCAAGTCATTCAGATTCGGATTCCTTTTCTTTCTTCACACGGCCGGTCTTTATTCTTTATTCATTATTTATTCAAAAGGCCAGAAGGACAGAGGCCTGTGTTGTGTGACCTCTGTAGCCTCCAGGGAGCCCAGGGCATGCTGGGAACATCCTGTGTGCATGGCTAAAGTTACAGCTGATCATCCCTCTCTGGCCTGGTGTGTTAACTGGCCCTGTGGAGAGGACATTTACACACACACACAGAGCTGTCCTAATGTCACTGTCCTATTGTCCAGTCGGACAATAACAGCCTGGACAAGTCATCTGTAGGGTTAGGGGTAGGGTTAGGGTTAGCTTGTATATGGAACCCGTCGTGCAGCGTGAGCATCGATGTGCACAGTAAAGCTTAATGTGATGCAATCAGTACTTTCAATGCTACACTGTGAAGGTTACAGGGGAGGAACAGCACACGTGTTTAGTCCATGTATGGAAGATGAGAACTGTGTCCTCATATGAGAGCCTTGTCGTGATTCATCTCGTGAAATTGATTATCACAAGTGAAGAGAGAAAATCGGTCCTGTGTGATGGTAGGCTGGGAAAAATTGTGTTTTTTCTCAAATGGTTACAAGAATGTGGTTTTGGGCTGTGCTTATGAAATAAAAAATACGGTCGTGTGTAAAACATATCCGTTCCAGTGTGTCAAAAGCAAGCTGTGCTAGTAATCAGCGCACTCTGAAGTTGCTCACTGTACACAACAGCAGCAAGTCAGCTACGGAGAGAGAGAGAGAGAAGAGAAGCTGTGCTGACGTCAGAGAGTGCGTTGCTGATGCAGAGACTGGGAAGCCAGTAAGTAAGAACAGCCAGCGTCTCCCTAGAGCATCCTTCATGAAGTAGCGAAGGCTTGGAATCGGTCCTTACCAGAGAGTGTGAATCATAAGTAAAGGCTTCAATGGTAGCATGATGTAGAAAGGGAGAGAGAGAGGGAGGCGCAGATGTGGATGTAGAGCTGCTGCTTGCTTTGAGAGGCAGTGATGACGCAGACACCCCCCTCCACTGCCTCTCTAATTCATGCTGAACATGCTTGTCATTCTGATCCAAGGCTCTGCGTGTGTCAGAAAATCTTCCGCTGTGGGAGAAAAAGAGAGAAGTGGAGAAAGAGATGGAGAACGAGTACAACTCGAGAAAATGCTAGAATAAAGGGCTCAATTTCGCAGTATCTTTAATAAGTAAAGAGCTAATCATATGCTTCTATGTCAACCATTAACCTCATAGTGAAACCTGAAACACCCCTAGATGTTACCATGGACATACTCTAATCCCTACACACTGACACTGATTGATTCTCCCTCTCTAACATTGGATTCATGACAGTTTCTAATGGCACCATTAATAAATCATTACAAGCTAACATCAGTGTGTGCCTGCCAGCCACATCCATCGAGGCAGGGTCACTGAGTTCATCCCTATAGCTGTGGCTCCTGCCCAGCTATAGGCAAGGAAGGCAGGGAATCAGGACGGGGATGGAGATGGGCCCATGGGCTGCAAGGCCTTGTACCCCACTTCCAGTCACCCGAATCCTGCCACACATTGCCCACACATGGAACTGACACTTCAGGGATAGAGGAAACACTGCTGGAATTGGTCCAGTACACATTTAATTGCATTAAAAGGTATATCAGATTTTTTGCAGCCCAGTGTCCTAGGTTTGTCCTAGTCACGATTTATGTCCAATGCCATTGTCAGTGCCAGTGCAGGAAGTAGTGTGCCCTATATGTAGCAAGGAAAATGTAAGGGTGTGGAGGTCGAGGTGGCAGATTGGGCGTGTAGCACGTCTGGCTTTAATGCAGAGAGACCAGGGTATGGATCCTGTCGTAGACCTGCAATTAATGTTTACCTTTTTATTACCTGTAACCACAACCATTTCCTAACATTTACCAAGTGTTTCAGTCAGCCTAATCCTAACCATACCTCAACTATAGTTTGTTAGCCATAAACATAATCTTTTCCTAACCTTAATCATACCATCGTTCACATGCATGCGTTCACATTAGGATTGGACGTAAAGAATCTTATTTGGCCTTTCCGACCAAACAGTTCCAGGAATGGAACCACAGAAAATTAACTCTGTCATTAAAGGAAAGGAAATGTCAGCACATTTGTGTGCGCATTTCCACTACATCTTAACAACTGTTAAAATTAGGCAAACTAGATCGATGACAGTGTCGTAGTGTTGTTCATTATATTTACTGAAGAGCGACTCTGATGTTTCAGTGTATGTAATGAGTTATTTCTTTCTGAATGGTGTATAACTTCAATGAAACAATCAGCAAATTAAGTTTATATTTCTCATGGCTTCACTCTCTTTCACTTTCCGCACTCTATCTTTAAGCTAGTCGGGAAGCCGAAACTGTTTTTAAAACATCACACACACTCTGTACACAAGTTGAAGCAGCCACTTGGTCTGTTTTTGACCAATAAGCTGTTACGAGGCATGGTCACGAGTAGCAGGAGATGGACCCGAATGCAGACAGGCATGGAGGCTGAAACAGATCAAAGATTTATTGAAGGATTACTTGCAGGTACAGTCCAGGTACAGGAGGCAACAGGAGCACAAGAAATACATAGGAACAGGAAAGCTACGAGCTACCCGCTACGCACTAGGCACACAAAACACAGAACAACAAACCGACAGGGAACAAAGGAAAGGGACCCGGTATAAATAAGGAAGAGGCTAACGAGGGAATCAGGGGCAGGTGAGTAATGGGGAACAGGTGTCGGCAATCAAGACTAGAGGAGACACAAGGGCAGGAACTGAGAAGACAGGAAAGACAATACTTCAAAATAAAACAGGAACGAGACAAAGACTACGGGACGTGGCATAAGCAACGTCTGGAAAATTCTACCCCCGCAGCTGGAACTTTTTGGCACGAGGAACTGAATTTAGCCCCTGGTTCCTCCAGTTGAAATGCAGGTAATGTTTCTGAGTTCCTCAAAAGGTTCTTGGTTACTGAATGTAACCCATCGTTTTGCAGAATCGTCCAATATTGACATTCTTGTTGGGTGATAGGATTTGATTTTTGCCATCTGTTCTTATTACAAACAATAAGAAGCACGCACACTGTAGATATTTTATAAGTTCGATTTTATTATGACATCTATCATTTAGAGTGCCTCTTATTTATTATTATTATTTATTATTAAGTGCAGACAGACTCTATAGTCTATACCTATTCAATCTAATGAACACAAGTGGACAGAAGTGTGCAGGACTCTTTTGTCTCCTCAAGTTGCTTTATTTTGCCCAATTTCTTCCATTAATTTATGTCACTGGTGGTGGTTGAATCTAGCAGTGTGGCAAGCAGAGTTTAATTTCCTTGATGTTTGGGGCACTGTGATCTGACTGATGTTGAAGTTAAAGATAATCCGAAGATGAGACCTCTGGGAAATGACACAAATTGCACAAGAGTCACACTGACAAAAGCAAGGAGACGACGTACAGTAGAGTACAATAAACTTGGAAAGAAGAAATGTTCTACCATTAAGGGTTTTTGTAGGGTTTCTTTACAGTGTTATTCACAAAACACATTGTTCGTATCCTTGATGCCTAACAAATGTGTTGAATGTATTTATTCCTCATAAAACTTTTTTATTTTTATTTTGATACCTACATTGTTTGCTTCCATGTTTACTAGCAAGCAGTATTCTTCCTCTTTGTGTTTGACTTTGTTGGTGCATTGCTACGTTTCTTGGTGCACGACTGCCGCTGTCTTTGTGAACAAACAAAACAGGGACCCACTCATGAAAGCACTCCTCAGGGCACCTTTAAAATTGTGTACAGTATGTTCAATAGAAGTGTTCAAGCCTTAAAAGAGGGCCAGAAATAAGGACATAATTGAGCTAGTACATACACAGTACATAAACTAGAACAAGTACGTGCACAACCTACTTGCAAGTGTGGAAGATTTCCTGCTGAGATCTATGCGGCAGTATGTTGTTTTTAATTTTAAATTTTCTATCTTTAACTACAAACCCTTGTGTTCAATTTGGATGCACACCAACATAGTAAAGCACATGCAATATAGGTGAAATTTACCAGAACAGCCATCTTAGGCAGATGTTGAGAGGAAGCTGTGGCTCAACATGGATCCAGTGACATTTCCTGGCATGTCTATGGTGCATAGCTGAAGGAACTGTATCATGTCCTTTGTGGTGCACTACATTGTCCATCACCTTGGTGTTACAATACCCAACTATCGACTCAAGCAAGATCAGTGAAGTGTATCAGCATCTGCATTGTCCACTTTTTGTTTGGGGTGGTCAGTCGATAGAAACCCATCATCCTCAGCTCTGCCCATGGAGATAACATGTTTCATCTGTTTTACTTGAAGAGCACCTGAGTGTTTTGAGATGATGCTCTTTTATTATTAAGATCCAGTGAGGTGCTGATTGCATTGTATTTGTGCACAATAATTAGCTCAATAACAGCGGAAAGACACTTCACCACTTACACATCTCCTTTCCTGATAACTAATGCGTAGGAGACTCTTCCATCCTTTTTTCTGTTTCTCTCATAGCTGTACCAGTCAGCTGCTTCTCAAATGAGGAAGCAATTATGTTGTAAAACAGACCATTCAATGTAGCATGGGAATCTAGCGTGCAAAACAGCTATAAAGCAAAATGTTGTTTTTTTTATAAAAAGCTAAAAATAAGGACATTGGATAGACTGCAGTTTTGCAACGCAAGGTATGAGGTGAGAATAGAGAGAGAGAAGCATCTTGGAAACAGCAGGTCCCAGTTTGACCCTTAACCTTAACCCCTAGTCCTTAACTACTTATAGTCATGCCCATCTCTCCTCATAGGGCAAGTAATTTTCTTAATTTGGTTCTGAGGGAGATAATAAGATAATAAGCATTTTATCGTGGGCCGACCCCTCCTCCATGGCCCAGTCCTTGCACACACACATTCACACACACAGGCACACACACACTGACAAGTCCTGGTCTCAGGAGAGAGAGACAGAGTCGAGCAGGTCTGGAATTTACTGATTATCTCCATATTTCCCCAGTGGGCTCAGGGCTCGAATGTCTTGAAAGTTTCTGTTTTCAACAAGAGACGTAATACCTAAACAGAAATGTAATTGTTGTTTCTATGTCAGTCCTTAAAAGGACATAATTAAATTCATGTAATGCTTTGCGTACATGAGATGTAGTGGTTTTTTGTGGGAATTTGATATTGCCTGGTGATTTGGTATCTGGATTATTCCTGAAAGAGTGGATCTGGTTGGAAATATGGGATGCCAACAGTAATTCATGGTTGTAGTGGAGGATAAACACATTAGCGCCACCAGCTTCTAACACCTGAGAAGGTGTTTTCGCACATATTACACAGCTTTTAAATAGGTGAGTACAAAGTCTTGGAAATGTTGCGATTGCTTGTTTTGTACTATGTCAGATCACAGCATCTTCATGCGTGCACAGACCATGGGTGTTGGGCAATTAAGCCAACAAAGTATTAAATTATTGCCAATTCCATGGGGCAATAAATAGCAATGCTATGGTCACACCAAAATTCACTTCCCATGCATTTGAGTTAAGAAGGGGTCTATTTGCTTCCTGTCGCTCTCACAAGTTCAATCTGACTGACCTTTGACCTGCAAATTAACAGGACTCACAGGTGTCCAGCCAATTTGAGAGAGGGGGTAGAGTTGACCTCAATTTCAGGCAGCTTTGATTATTTATAGCCTTTCATGCTGAAATACTACAGCAGAGATTGGGAGGAAAGTGACAGGGCTATAGCACTCTTGTCCAGTCTCAGTCTTGAGTCCAGTCTTGACGCATTCTTCTATTATCTTGGGCTTTTAAGCTATGCTAACGGCATGAAATGGCTCTAGGGATAGCATAGTCAGTTGGTCGATCTACTCAATATCCCAATAACTACAGTGGATTACCATAAAATACAGTACAGGCATTCATGGTCCCCAAAGGATGAATCCCACTGACTTTGGTAATCCCCTGACATTTCCTCTTGCCCCACTTTGTGTCATGATGTGGACTTTGGTTCTTTTATTTTGAAGTCTTGTCTCTTGTTCCCAGTGTGTTCCTGCCTCCTGTCTCTGCCCTCAGTGTTTTCACCTGTGTTCTGTACCCACCTGTGTTTGATTACCTTGTTAGTCTCTTTCCTTTATAAGCCTGTGTTTTTCCTTCGTGCCCTGTTGGTTCATTGTCCTTGTTTCATGTCATGCGTTGCGTCGCCTGTGTGATTTGTGCTACCCGCCTGTTTCCCTGCGTGTGTTCCTGTCTATTACCTGCCTGCTACCTGCCCGCCTGTACACCTCCCTGTTTGCCTGCCTGTCAATACTCTTGAATACTATAAACCTTTTGGAGCAACTTCTGCCTGCGTGGTCTGCGCTTGGGTCCTTCACTTACCTTCACCCGTGACACTTTGAGTTTCAAATTTGTGGTTTTTAGTAAAATGTTTCGACAGCAGTTGGGTGTATTTCCATGAAATTTGGTACAGACATTCATGCCCCTCTTGGGATGAACTAACTATATGATATATAACTTTTCTTTGTGTGTTGTATAGTTTTCAACTTGTGGAGTGCAATTGTTAGTTTGCTAGCCATACTAGCTCCAGGAGTTGATGCTTGCAGTCCTGCATGCCCACATTATTTCCTGCCTCTCCTGCTTTTCACCACATTGAAAAAAATAAGCAGGCTTACCAGTTTTGGTCTGAAAATGTGGAATAAAATAACATGAGTAAGTAGCTGTCAGCTCGTTTTCCCAATGCGTATTGTCATTGATCGTTCTCAGGACTGAGGGATTTTTCATGTGATCCTGAATCATTCAGCAGTAGAGGTGACCAGGATATGTACACATTTTCAAACAGTCCCTTCAGATTGTCTTCATCTCTGTATCTCTACTGCCCTTTCTCATTCCCTGTCTTTCCATGCCTGTGTGTGTGTGTGTATTGACTCATGCGGGTCAAAATGGGTAGTTTTAACACAAATAAACACTACCACATATTGCCACAACATATTTATCACATACACGTGTAGAAAATGACATTTACATAAACATTTTGCACATATACACGCAGACACCTACGCCCATCACTGCGGGCAAGCACAAACTCCAGCATGGCTTCCCCCATCATTTCGCTCCTCTTCTCTAGACGTGATCTGATTGGCTGTTGGATGGGTGAGGCTAACTGCAGAGGCAGAAACAAGGGGAGGGACACACACACACACACACACACACACACACACACACACACACACACACACACACACACACACACACACACAAAACCAACTAACCAGCCACCTACACAAATACAGAGGGAATCCCTCCTTTTTGCTGTTTAGCACACGTCCTGTTTTCAGTTCCACACCACTATTAAATTATTCACAGCACAACCAGATGTGATGAGGTATTTTTGGGTTCTCCATTTTTGTGAGTTTCACCGCATTTTACCTTTGCTGAGAGGAGTTTGGGATTTCTATTTGCCAAAGTGAGATTCTCACCAGTGTGCTATTAATAGGGAAGTCTCAGGTTTAGCGCTGATGGTTATGCATAGTTATGCCCTCGCAGTGTAAGAGGACCCGCACTGGGGTGCAGCTGTCGAGTGCAGACACAGGTTTCACTACTGATGTATGCGTGTGTCTGTGTTTGTCTGTGACAGCACCAAAGCATGAGGGAGCCCCCCGTGGAGCCAGAGAGGCTCATCGGGAAGTATTTCAAATTCATATGTTTGAGTGTGTGTGTCAGTGGGAATATACACGCTGAAAGGGACACGGCAACCTTTTATATCTCAACTGTGATATTTAGGAAGAGCCCAATGAAAGAATGAGGATGTCAGGTGCTCTGATCAAATAGCGTTACTGAGGATCATTGATCATAATGCTACAAGGCATTGTAGCAGAGGGCCACTGACAATGGTAGTCCCTTGGTAGGCAGCCGTGAGATTGTATGTAGTTTCATTATTTAAAAAAATAAGCAGAGTTCGTCTATCCATTATCTTCATCCAGCCAGTGGCATCACTAGAAAGAGTAAATCATGTGACACGACAAGCCAAATATCAATCAATAAGGTGCTCTTGTGGCACATGCTCATTAGGTTGACGCGGTCTGGTGCGCTCTGTCTACGTGCATTTGTTTGTTTGCTCGAAAGTTTTTGTTTTACGGTTGATTTAACCTTGATAACAAAATCATCATTCATTTATCTTTTTTTTTTTCATCTGTATTTATTTTGGCTGGTGTTGGCAAAACACAACAGTGATGTGAATATGTGCAATTTGCCTTTCCCGCACTGCAAAGCTGTACTGCAGCCTTACTAATAATAACTGAGCTGTAATATGAATGGAGACGTCCATATATGGCGAAGGAGCCACAGAGGCAGGGACCTGTGGAGTTATCTCATAACCCAACGGTCACGGATGACATCAGTGTCAGGCTGACCCTGCACTAAAAAGGCCTGGATACTCTCACTCTCTCTGTTTGCACATACCTTCTCTCACTCTTCCCTCAGCCGCTGCATGCATATGGCGCATGCCGGTCTCCGTCGTTTCCAAAGGTCTGACTGTCAGCAGCTCTGGGAGAGAGAGGGAGTCACAAGAAGGGCAGGGTGGGTGCATTATGGCCCAGCCAGCTCTGTATGGTGCCTGTAAAGAGCCCACAGCACGGCCATGCTGCAAATGTTACCATGAGGAATGATGAGGACCGGTGTGAGAGACTCGTGGATCCTGCCAGCTCTGATAAGATCATGTGAGACATTCTGGCTCCAAGTTCCTTGTTTTAGGTCAGATGATTACAGTGATATATGTGTGTGTGTGTGTGTGTGTGTGTGTGTGTGTGTGTGTGTGTGTGGCCATGGTATTTTTTCATCAGGTGACAGTGGCCAGGCCATCAATTAGATAAGTATAATGATCAGCTGATTCCTTAGGCCCTATTTTTGGAAGAGGGTGTGCTCCACACTGTAGCTGGCCACAGGCCTTTGCCCCTGATAATAGATTTACTTAGATTATATACAATCTATTGTAATTGAAAAAAATAAAAATGGCCTGATTAAGTATATGTCTGGCTATTTTCTCCCATTTAATTAAACATTTAACATGCTGATTTTTAGCAGGAATTGTTTACCATGGTCACCATCTTAATGAACATATTAGAATGCTAACATTTGCTAATTAGCACCAAACACAAAGTACAGCTGAGGCTGAAGGGAATGTCATAGGTGTTGAATGTATTTAGTCATAAACCATCATCAGCATGCTAACATGCTCACAATAACAATGCTGAAACGATTATGTATAGCAGGTAGAAAGTTTACCATGTTCACGATCTTACTTTGGGGTGTTAGCATGCAATACTTGCTCATTAAGACTAAACATAAGCAACTGGGGCGGATGTGAATGTCATTACTGTAGTTTTGCAAGTATCTGGTCACAAAAGTATTGGACAAATTAAAGATTTGACCCGATGATGGTGCTAAAGGAAAAGTTAGGGGAACACGAATGTCTGAACCAAATGTCATGGCAATTCATCCAACAGTTGTTGAGACATTTTACCAAAAACCACAAATGTGAACCTCATGATGGTGCTAGAGAAAGGCAGGTGATCACCAAAATCATCAGGATTCATCCTCTGGGGACCATGAATGTCTGTACAAAATGACATGGTCATCCATATAATTGTTGTTGAGATATTTCAGTCTAATTTGACAAAAAACTCACAACAAAAAAAGTGATGCAGTGGTGGAACAGGAGATTTAGTCTTTACCTGCTGAGGATACATGTCTGAGGAGAAGATCGTTATTGTAGTTTCTGGGATTCCTCTTTTGTATGTCCCTTGTCTCCAAGATTACAGATACAAACAAAAACAAAGTGCTGTTTGGCACAAAGTCACATAAATTGTCAGAGAAAGCTGCAGGTATATACAATATTTGTTGTACAATATTTAACAAGCAAGCTACTCGCTAGCTTGCAAGTGTTGACAAGCTGTCAGCGACAAGCCACAAATGGTGGATGCAATGTTGTGTGATATGTTCGCTTCCAGTAGATCTTCACCCTTACTCCTTGTAGGTTGACTGCTCCTGCTGGCTACTTCACCGTCAGTGCCCATGTGTTCTTGATAAACTAATAGTGAGGTTTGTGATGCTGCCAGCTTTTTCATGATACATTTTGATGACTGCAAATAGAGTTGAGGCAGCATTGGACATGTTAAAATCCAAGACTTTTTACAGTGGGTAGCGCTTTCAGGAGAGCGGCAGGTGACACATAGTAGGAACAGGAACAGAGAGAGAGAAAAAATTCAACTGGACTCGGTTGAGAGGCTTCATAGGCGAGACCAGTGGCCAAAACCGAGACAGGTCTAAGTCAAAACACCCCTGAGACAGAGACAAGTCTGATGCGATTAAAAAAAATATCTTGAGACAGAGATTAGCTTTTTTTCTGCAGAGGTATCACAGTGGTGACCTGGCAGTATCTCAACATGGTTTGGTGAATCCAGAGACCAGCCAAGCTTGCACTCAGGTTTAGCTCAAGCCATTAATTAACCTACTCCTCTGCTCTCTTCCCCAGAAACAAGGTTTAACAACATGCCTAATTTATTATTCAATTACAATTAACGTCAGGAAAGGATGATAGATATACTGCTGAGATAACAAGGGCAAGTAAAGAGAAGATGCTACATGGTGGGGATTAAGGCTTTTTTTCCTAAATGATTTGTTAAATAACATGATACATTTTTTTTGAATGTTCCCTTTTTTTCCTGCCTTTCTTCATGAACGTCTGAGGTCAGGCTCAAGTACAATATGGCAGCTCTTCACAGACACAAGTGCATGGTGGGTGCGGCCAGACACGAAGGTTAAAATCTGGGACCTCATGTTGAAGGACAATCTCATTAAACATGTGATCTCCCATCCCCCCTCTGCCCAGCCCCCACTCCACAAGGCTGCTTCCAAACTGTGATGCTGTGCACTTCCTACATGCGATCTGTCTCTCAAGCCCATACACACACCATCGCACACACTCTCCTTACACCACATGCTCATCAGAGGACACGAAGGGCAACAGGGAGATGAAAAGTGATGACAGATTTGTCATTTCTGTCACCACTCATAGAAAGCCATCTTTGTTACCGGCAGTTTCGTATCATGATAAATGGCATGAATGTGACCAGTCATAGATTACAATTAGTTAATAAAGACAAGAACATCTGTTGGCGAAGTTCTTTGGACCATGTATGCACAAGTCTCTCTGTGTTTAAGTGTGTGTGTCCCTGTGTTAATGTGTGTTTACATGTCGTGTGTGTGAGAGAGAAAGTAAGACACACTAAAGCAATATTTCCATCCAACTGTCAAGTGAATTTAAAGTAAAAATGAGAATTCTCCCTAATATATAAAATAGGAATTATGTGCCTTTTCATCAGCAGTTACACATGTTATTCTATAAAATCAGAAAACAATGTACGT
Source organism: Maccullochella peelii (assembly GCA_002120245.1). Taxonomy (NCBI): domain Eukaryota; kingdom Metazoa; phylum Chordata; class Actinopteri; order Centrarchiformes; family Percichthyidae; genus Maccullochella; species Maccullochella peelii. The sequence continues at coordinate 70,923 of LKNJ01001362.1, read as the reverse complement.
GAGTTATACTGGCCTTTTTATTCCCTCATATACCCTCATAGATTTGATAATGCTACCAAATTCGCATGTTCACCAAAGTTGAACTTGATAAGAAAGAATTACTTTGCCATTGAAAAAATAGAAAGAATTAATTCATTTTACTATAAAATTGTGCTGTTTTAAATGCTGGTGTGACCAGACCTTTATACAGTTGCGTAGTGGGAGGAGCTATTTCAGGAATCTCTGGTTCCGGACGTAAAAATCCCATTAATTTCCTCCATAGACAGTTTTAGAAGACTGACCTTTGGAGTGCTTCCACGGCTTAGATTGACATGACACTCTCCCAATCAGTACAAACGATTATCAACCAAATATCTGGTTCTTTGATTAAAAAGTCAAAGGTACAAGCCAGTGTTCATTTAAATCTAAGGTGGGAAGTTAACTACAACCCCCAGGGTGCATTTTGGCCACACAAATAAATAAAATTCTACAGCCTACTACTGTACCATGGCCATGAAAATTACAGATGTTTCTCTAATTCTGCCATTTTCAGTCAGCCATTCCTCAAACTCAGACCTAACATGAGCAGGCTAAGATTTAAATCACCAATTTTGTTTAAAAGAGTACTCTACCGATTTAGCATCACAGTCCTATGACACTGTCAGTCTCACTTTGGACATTGTTTAATACAATATAATAAAAGGGTCAAAATCAGTGCAGCAGAACCAGATATATCGTCTTTTTCATTCCACACATTCTTCTTCCTTGTTACAACCTGGTAACACACCTGATGCTGACTTAATTTATCAGACCTGCCACAGCTCCAAAAAAGAAGCCACAAAAGGCTTTAAATAACTTAACATATGCAATGGTAATCCCCAAGACCTGTAAACACAATTTGATGTGTAAAATCAAAGTGATGGGAGACTTCAGAGAGAGGGCACGTTCCTATTGGCTGTTCTACAAATGCAGATGCGCGTGCACGTCCCTTCAGATGGTGAAAGCCTGATTCAATGGCGGAAAACCATGCGGGCCCCAAAGCGCTGGAAGTCGCAGCGAGAGGGACCGGGGTCTCTGTGAGGCTCACGCTGTGGAGAGTGAGCATTACAAGGGATAAGGTTTCGCAAGGTAACCAACTCCTGCAGCTGCCGGTCGAAGTTGTGGGTTTGGTGGGAGGGGCTTAGCAGAGTGATACGAGGCAGCAGAGAGAGGCGGAAGGTTTTGCGTAGGTTGCACAGGTTTCGCCTACCCCAGCTTTAATGTGAGCTTTTCACAGTGAGTCCAGCTTTTGGTGTAGCCTCCTTTCTGTAAAACGCCCCTGGCCAAATAGCCACCTCAGGAAGTGCGTGGTGACAATATTTCACATAAACACAGTCTTTCAAAATATGCCAAGGTGTTGAAATAATAATGATTTTATTAATACAACATTTAACCATTTGAAAGAAAACACAGCTAGAGACCCTGAGAGATTCGGGTTTCTGTTGAAGGTGATCAGGGCAGAAATGTGGCCAGGTGGGAGTTAACAGTGCTGTGCTGTGGTCTCTTGCACACAGGCAGAGTATGTAACAGGTGGGCTCTGCCATTCGTGACTCACTGCAGGCAATAAAGAGGTGCAAACAGATGAACAGAAGCTAGGCCAAAGATACTATATTCCATAGTCTAAGAAAACAATGTGGTTTTGTTCCAGGAATGTATGTCCAAAACTCCACTGTCCCTCCAACAGATTATACAAATGTCGTACATTTTCTTCAGCACTGGTCTTAGTTTAAGTACATAATTAAAATGATATTAAGGCCTAGTCCACTGCTTTTCAGGTTAAAATACTACAAAATGTGAGACTTTCTCCTCATGAATATTCACGCATTTCTTAATGTTAAAGACACAAAGATTTGTTTTCTTGCTTACATCATGCTCTTTTCATAGTGATACATCACCTCTGAGAAGCAAAGAGTTCACTGCCAGTACTGGTACATATATGCAGATAAAGTCACACTGTATTCCACAGTGCTCAACCCCTTGCACCTGAAAACGGTCAGTCAGACTGTAGCCTACTGTGCCCAATATCTTAAGGGAAAGTTGTAAGAAAGTCACATTACTTAATTTTTTAAGGCAATGGAGGAAACTCAAATATCTTCAGTAGCCGCCGGTTTGCTATCACAAGGCTTGGAAAAGGACCTCAGATCATCCAAATCCAGTGTGACCCACAGATCTTACGACTGCAGGGGCCATCATGAACAAGCTTTGATTTGAGCACATGTTTTGAAGAATTAGTAGTGGGGGGAAAACAACAGAGACATGGGATCAGTTCTGGTTGCATGTTAAACTTACAATAGAATGTAAATATGTTCACCTATGTTGACCGTACGTCTTTCGTGTCCATGGTTTTATGTTAAGGGACGGCTGTCTTCTGTTCTGTGTAAATGTCCTGTACTGTATCTGCTCTATGATATACCACACTGCTCCAGAAAATAAATACAAATTCGAATTATAAAAGTATAAGCCTCGACATATGGCAGTTGCCATACAACCACTCAAACCTTCAAGAAACATCTCAAACCTTTTAGAGTTGCACAGCAAAGTGGCTGACAAGGCCCACGGCGATTTGTAAACTACCAGCTCTTCCAATCATTCCATCATAGCGAGAACAGCACATTGTGATGTTACACACGTGATTGCTGCTGAATGAGCATTTTGTGTGTGTGTTCTTATGGAGCAGTGCAGTGTTAGCCTGAGGTCTGGTCAAAAGTGGTCTGGGGCCAGTCGATTCAAGGGGCCCCTTAGCTAATTGGCTGATGTAACAGTAGCCTAACACATGCAAACGTGGATGGTAGGAGCCGGGGATCAAATAGACAGCAGGTGTGTCTTCCTCCACAACCTGAACATTTCTTTGAAAGCAATTTCTGTATTGAGATTTTGATTCAAAATTTCAAGCATTCTACCTGTTTGACTGTACTATAAGACAGTGTTTAACTATGGGTCCCTTAATGTGTGGGTCCTGACATTATATCCAGATACTGTATGTTTAGCTATAATTATGTGTTTAATTATTTCTGTTTATTTCTAATTATTTCATGTTTTTCCCCCTTGAATGCCTGCCTGGTATACTGGGCTGATGTTGGCAAATATGCATTCATGATAAAAAAAAAATGTTGCTAATGTGGCTTATGTTAACTACCTGTCCAACACGCTTACCTCCAGGTATTCAGTTTCAGCCACCTTTCAAATGCAGCACTGCATGATTAGGTATGTTGAGGTCTGAATTGTAAGCTCATGTTTTATTTCTTTTTGAAATGTCTTCTATATTTTTGTCTTTGCCATTTATGTAATAAATTATTAAAACTATTTTAAATAATAATGATCAAATATTTTATGGCATATTTATATTTGTAAAGCACTTTGCACTCGTGTAACAAATAATTTTTTTTATTTAACATTAGGTAGATGTTGGTTTCTCTCTTTGTGTCTATCTTTCATCCTGTCTTTCTTTCATACCCCCACCCCCTATCTCAAGCCCACAGCATGACCCCCGGGTTGTGTCCATTGAGAAGGCGGGCTTTGTGCACACACTAGTGGGTTCAACGAGGGCGTTCAAAGGAGGGGCTCAAGGGGGGCTGATGTGAACGTTTTAGGTAGGAGTGGGGAGGATTGTTCACTCTGGAACATATCTGGGGGTGTATTCCTCGAGTGCGAGCGACTGGGTGTGTCTTTGAGAGCTTGCTGACTTACCGCTGCAGGGTTAACAAGGTGGCCAACCATCAACTGTAACTTACCAGCAATGGGTGAAAGGTCGCAGTGCAAAAGTGCACACTTGCGTGTGTGTGAGTTAATATGTCATCTTAGTTGCTGTGCAGGTTGCTCTCATGTGCTGCAGACAGCAGTTTACACCAGGGTAGTAATCAGTACAAAGACAGACAGGCTCTTTTTGTTTCTTCCTCTTTATCACTTCTCAACCACACCCCCACTCGCACACCTTCTCCTCCTCTTCCCCCCGCCACACTAATTCCTTCTACCCAACCGCTCAAGTGTATACATGTGCACATATGAATAGATAAACACAGGGACACCCCCCGCCCCACCATGAACATACAAAACACACACGGTGCTCTAATTTCATTATTCAGTCCTACAACTCATTACCACATGGGGATTAACTATCAGAGGACGGACGACATGGAGAACAGGTCTGGGATTGGCAGCAGCGTGAAAACCACAACAGCACCACCGTCATGCCGCTCAGGTGAGAGAACCACAAGCAAGTTTGGTCCTGTTGATTTCCATTTTACATGTACACGCATTAAGACTTCGTAATTAGGTTGTAAATAGCACTGCTAAGTCATAAATTCATGAAATAAACGCATGAAAAAATCAACGAGGCAGGCGACAAGAAATTAATCTTTTGCAGATTTTAAAGCATGTTATCTGATCAGTTGAGATAGCGTAATTGGATATATTGTACAAGCAGGATTGCTTTCTTGTGGCTGTATCTAAGAAAATGATCTTTTTAAATAATGTGTGAATAATTGCGCAGATTGAGAATAATTAAAATAAATAATGATAAATCACTGCATGCATGAGGAGGAAAAGTCAGGCTTGTTAACCTTTTCACCTCAACTCTGCTGCTGCTGACCATGGGTGGCAGCATCACAGAACACACACACACACACACACACACACACCAGGAAACACCATTCACTCACATTCACATATCATCATACACTCATACACAAATGTCTCAATATGGATACATACCGTATGTACTGTATGTCTCTTTAGATAATCACATGTTTAGGCTACACATGTGCACACATTCACGTTTGCATTTCTGAATGCACACCAAGATAGACAACAAAGATTCATGTGCACACAAATACTACACATGTAAAGATGGATTCGGATTTTCCTCCCTGTTTTTTTCGCTTGAACTATTGCGCGCAGTCTGTGCGCATGTGCCACAAACATTCAATGTACCAGTACAGACATTAGCGATAGCTGGCTGGCAAATTACACACCTAACATTTGTGCACGGTGTGTGACAGCTCAGAGCTCAGACTCCGATTGATCTAAAAACTTTACGTATTGTAATTTGCTTCTAGTTCATTTTGTATTTTTTCTCATCTTTTACTGTATGTACATGAAATTGAGTCAAGCTGGAGTCAAACAAGTGTGAATGTTCCACTCAAGTTTAAACATTTTAACCTCTCACAGATGGATGTTTTGCTTTCAAAGAATAGAATAGAAACATTTTGGGAATGTTCTTGCAGAGAGTGGGTGAGACAGTCAATACCACACTCATGTCTGTACACTAAATATGAAGCTAGTAGCTGATTAGCATAGCTTAGCATATAAAGACTGGAATAAATACTTCCAGTGCATAACTCTCAGTAAAACCACAACTACACCATAGAAAGAGAAATCGTGGATAAAGGTAAGGCTGTTGAAATGCAACTGCCTCATGGTAATGCCAGCTTGTCACTCAAGTGCTTGGCTTAGTTTGAGTTCCAGCTCCTAACCAAGCATAGCCAGGCTAGCTGCCATCCGCTGCTTCCAGTCTCAATGCTAAGCTAAGCTAACCTAGCTCTTGCGTCATATTTAACATACAAGTATGAGAGTGGTATCGCACTTTCAACTCTTGGCAAGAAAGTAAATGAGCATATTTCCCGAAATGTCTTCACTATTACTCTTACTAGTCCTTTAATTGGTGTCACTCCCTAGATAGAATTTATGTCTGTTTGCGTCTTCTCGTATCCCTTTATTGACTTTATATAGGCTACAAGCGCACTGTCTCTAAAATTTGACACACGCAGAAGTAAAAGCATATGTACTTGTGTATGTCCTCAGATAGTTTCGCACAAGGACACACACACAAATATATATATACAAGGACTGAATGAAAGTGATAACACACACACACATATATATAAAAACACACATGGACACACACACAATTATACACACTCCCACGCAGACTTACTGGGTGGCAAATAGAGTTAATGGAGGGGAAAGTTCTTTAACATGCAGTCCTTCCCTCTTGGTGGCAGAGGGTCATGGGTTAGAGTGGGTCAGTCAGCAGTAACACACACAGGCTGGGACTTATCAAAATGCAGTGGGGAGGGAGCTATAAAAGCCATTTAGCTGTCAAATAATCAATGTTTTATAAAGTGAATGTGCGCCTGCGACTGTGTTTCATTGGATATTAGATGATCAGGGTGTTTTTTTATACTGATCTTCCCACTGAGGAAATAAAATGTAAATAATCACTTTGATTTTCTTTATACAGAACACTCCTGTCCTCACTATAAAAGCTACTCATTGAAAAATCCATATTACCTCTATTGACCTTTTATTGTGTGGGTTGAATAGCTCTGAAAATAATTTGTCAGGAATCTCATCCAGTGCAGTCAGGTGTAAAACAATCTTGTCAGTGTGCTTTTCTACAGAATACATTAAACATTACACAGAATAAATCACAATTGAAGTCATCTGAGAAACCTTTCCCACCTGCAGTGCAATAAACCTGTGGGAATTAGTTTGAGCTGTATGCAATACACTTGACACTGTTTTGGCAGGTTGAGTACAGCACTTGCCAAAATTCACACAGGACTGGCCAGTCTCTCAAAGGTTTTTTTTTTTTTTTTCACACAGAGAATTGCCACCTACCTGATCTGATTGACAGGGGAACCCCCACCCCGGTGTTCACACATAATGAACATGAAGATTTCAATCTTCTCATGTGCCTCTTACTTTCAGAACATTCTGTCCTCATGTAATGCAGATATTCTCCATTCTCAAGGAACAACTCCTCCTCTCAACCCCAACCCCCGACCGCCTCCTTCACCTCCTCTGACGCCACCATCAGAGCCCCTCATTGAGAGCCAGTTGCCGTGAAACAAGATTGGAGAATGAAGTGGCGGGAATACTGTGATGCAGGGAAGGGCAGGTGGCAGGGGGGATAGGGGAGAGATGAGAGGGAGTCACACTGACAGATGGAGAGACGCAGGGTGACAGAGAGACTGAGAATGAGGGAAATAATAAAAAGAGACACATGAGGAAGTAGAGAGAGCAGGGAACCTGTAACCAACCCAAAGCCATTTCAGTATGTATTATCAGGCCTAAAACCAACACAGCTTTGGGGGTAATATGTTGGTATTTAATGTAATGTGTTGTTATAGCAAATACAAAAATAAAAACTCTGGGGTGCAGCTTATCCGTATCTGGGGATTTTCCACCAGGGGTAATTTTGATTTCAGGTACCTACAGATTTTATGAATTACATTGAGAGCATTTGGGTTTTTTTTCATCATTGATATTTTTTTTTTACATCTTTAAAAAAAACATCTTTTTACGAGGCCAAGTTAATCTAAACAAGCTACTTTAATGAGCTTTAGATTCAAAGGGTTTAGGCTTTTAAACTAAATCATTTTTCAATTCTGTCAGCGTTTTTAGAAATTATGGGTTATTCTTCACTAATCATTTTTTATCTGAATGCTAATTGTAGTTAGCATTTTTTTTTTAAATCAGAGATTTAACTGATTTTGTGTCCTTTCTTTGAAACATAATATAATCTTTATTCAGAAGTCATGGTACTTTTGTCTTTCATTCATTTACATCAGATATACAGGTTTACATATACACATGTAAACCCTAGAGTGGGTGTCACACCCCAGATGTGAATTTTTGATTTTTCAGATCAGAAAAATCTATTTTATATTTTACTCGAAACTAATGATGAGGAAAAATTACTTGGGCACAGACTGAGTTACATGTGGGTGGGCATCTCTTACCATCTCCTACCATACCTGTATATGTGCATAAGTGCCGTTCCTGTCTCTCTTTTTTTAATAATAGTGTGTTTTAGTAATTATATGGGCCAAAAAGCTGAATGAAAAAGGAGAACTTTAGGTAAATTCTTTTTATCTATACAGAAAATGATGCAATAAACTGTGTGGTTACTTTTGCTGCAGTGCAATGCAATGTCATCCAGCAGCACACAGTGTTGGCTAGTTAAATATCTGTCAGTAGGTGTTATGACTTTACTATACTCACGTCACTTCTTTTGGAAACCAACCAACAGTTTGAAATGTACTGTGCAATCACCAGTTGATTTATGGGGGGGACATTATTGTGGGAGACTGGTAAATGAGGAAATGTAGAGAGAATATAAATAATTCAAAGGGAGGGTGCTCTGCTATGTCCTAATGTGTAAGGTGTCAGTATGAAGTAGTTCATACAAAGTGTCGTCCAACCACGTCTAAAGGCAAAAGTGCTTAAAGCTGTCTGTTCCAAATTCTAAGGTGGGGTGAAAAGTTGTGTGATTGTTGGACTGTCAAGTTTGGAAAGTTACAGCAATTCTCTGACCTTGTGAGGACCTCAATTAATGCATACTGATGCCTTTACACTGGCATTTGGCTCTTTCACTGCTATAGAGTACAGAAAACAAATGAGCAACAGTCCAAAAAATGGTAACAACTGCTATCTAATACGTGAAAATGACAAAACAAAACTGGAATGGAACTGGAATTTTGGCACTCAAGACATTCTCCAAATGACCGTGAACAAAATGGGCCCTTAATCCTTACAGCTCCAGGAAGAGAGAGGTACTTTAAATCCAAAGCCAGCCATCAGCTACAGAAGAGCCAGTCTCAGCCTGTGATCCAGTGATTGATGAGAGCCTTAATGGGGGACTGTGGAAATGAAAAGCCAGAGAGGAAATGCCTTCTATCTCACAACCACTCATTAGCAACATGTGTGCGTGGATGTCCACTGTTATTGCTGCGAAATATGTGCACATGTTTATATGAGAGTGTATGTATGAATGTGTATGTGAGGATGCGTATGTGAGGAAACTGGCTCGCACTAACCTACTAATGGGAGCATATTCGATAAGAGACACTTACACCACTCAGCCAGACGATAATGCAAACACAGATCCATGCTCTTGGTGTTTCTATTCCAAGATGGCCTGCTTTCTTGGAAAGCTAAATGGAGCATTAGCAGATGGTCTGTGTATTTTAGTGGAGTTTTTTTTTTCCCATAGTGGGAAGTTATTTATTTTCTATGTAACCAGATAGCAGGAAGGGAAGGATAGAGGAGCTGATTGGATGATTTTAATGTACAAATGATCCATATGCCCAAGAACAACAAGATTAAAGTACAAATGAACTGCGCTGCCTTCTCACCTAAAATGAACTGCTACTATACAGACACTTCAACACACTGTATCACAAAGTATAAACCCACGGTGTGATGCAGTTCTGTCACGTCATGAAGTTCATGTTCATGACTGTTGCATCTCAGTCTGCATCGTCCTTTTATCTCCTCATCATGACCTACAAAGGAAAGTGTGCATGACAAAAAAGCCAAGCCTTTTTCAAAATTGCCTGAACATGAATCATGATGGGCATTCAAGTACTGGAGAGTAGCCTTTGAAGTCAAAAAACAAAGAAGCGTTGAGTAGAAAGGATGGAAAAAAAAAAAAAACTGTCCACCCTCACTTTCCCTCCTTTTCCCAGTCTCTTTGTGTCTCTGTGAACTTGCTCTCCTGGGATGAGACACAAAGGCTCCTGAGGAGAAAGGCCCCAGAATCGCTGCAACCGCCACACACAGATCTTTTCACTGGAGCCGGCCATTGGAGCCACAAACCCAATGCACTCTCCCCTAATGTGTGTGTGTGTGTGTGTGTGTGTGTGTGTGTACACCCCCACCTCGCGTAATCTATGGGTTTTTCCTCCCACATGAAACCTAAAAGGAATGTGCCCACCAAACAAAGCAGAATCCCATTGACCTGGAATACAGCGAGTGTTTCTAGGAAATACACATTATAGACACAAAAAAGAATATCAGTTATATCATGATGAATTAACTTCAAAATACAGAAAATGTGCCACTCAATAACCTAGAGAATAAAATAGACACAAAGCTTATCAAAGCTCATCAGTAAATTGAATGTAAGTAGCTGGATAACTACAAAAGCTGTTCACAAGCTGCTAAGAATATATCCTTTATATTTTATTCTATTCTTTTGGGAAGCTTTGTGCAGGTAGATTTAAAAGAAACTCATCTTCAAAAAAGGCTGTGGGAAGGAAATTTAAACCTACCTAACAACCTAATAATACCAAATGCTTATGTTAGCATGCAAAGTTTGTTTTAACCTAACTGTATTTGACATTCATGCATGTCATTTTTACTTCCTGTGTGTAGCTTAATTATAAAATGAGATGGAGATGCCCAAATAAAGCATCTTTATTAGCAATGGTGAAAAAACCTGACCATCCTTTCACTTCTGAGTTCCCATACCTTTCAACTCTCTACTATAATGATTGACAGTATAAACTTAAATCTGGGCTAAGGTATAGCATGGTGTGGCACTTCTTAATTCCATGAAGTGCCTCTCTGTATCACTAACAATACTGTATGCTCTAAAAGGACCATTGTATTATGTGTTTTCTGAAATTAATCATTGGAGGCCTGGGGACAGGGAAGAGGAGGACTGCAATGAATGAGTTTCTACAGAGTCTTGGTTGCCTGTAGAAGAAGCTAAACTCTTGTGAAAACTTCCTAGTTCACTTCCGTGGCTGTGACCCCCTCTCGTTCAATAGCACCCACAATGACCCAGCATGGGAATGCCAGAAGAGGAGGCGGGGTGAGGCTGCCAGCAGCATTCCATGGCTCGGACTCTGGCAGATCCGAGAAACAAAAGCATAGCAAAGAGAAGGGGAGGTGAAGGCATGAAAGAAGAGAAGGGAGGGGAAGGGGAGATTATGGGTTAGAGTGGGAGAAGCAAGAGATTGATGAAGGCAAGGAAAGGAGAAAAAGGATGTACAAAAGGGGAAGGCAAAGACAGTTGCTTGCTAACCGACAGTTAATTCTTAGCTTGGTTGCTAATGGAACAATAAGTTCACAGTTTATCAGAAAGACATATTTGTACCATTGACTTCTAATAACTGTCTGCAAACGATTCCTCTGCTGTGGAGCAGTGTATGCTCTGACAGGAGGAGGTTACATATAAGTAAATGGTGCAAAACAGCTAATAAGCTATGATAGCTTCTTCTGTTTTGGACTCTCTGGTTCTCCATTTCCTCAACGACTAGCACTGTCAAGAAGACTTGCTGTGGGTCCATGGCCCAAAGTCCCATGTCAGAGTTGAACTTGACATGAAAAATTCCTGTGGATTTACTTCGTCCCTGCAAGCTAATCCACTGATTTCCCCAAGAAATCTTACTGTTTTAAATGCTTGGTTGACCGGGCCCTAAGGCCCGAAATCTTATATTAGAAACATATTCTCATAGTTTATGGTTCATAAGCTACAGGTATACATTACTTGCTCCAGCTATACTTTGAGTGAAGTTTTTGCCTATTTTTTGCCTTTTTTAAATTGTATTGTTATTATATTTATACATTTTTCAGCGCTAGTTTTGTTGATGTCAAAGGCTGCAGGTGCACATGTACTCTCACCACTGAGACAAGCGCACATGCACACACTTGCACATTAAAACAGACATGCACGTTTGTTGCTGAACTGAATCCCCTGTGAGACCTCAGTTCTCTGTGGACACCAACATGTGCCTAAGGTTGACACTGGAACTGGGGGGCTTCATTATACACATGCGTTTAACCATGTGGCCCTCTCTATCTGAAATTCTTCTCCTCCACTTATCTTCTTTCCAAACCACTCCCCTATTCTTTTCCCCCTGTCCACACAGAGGAGAACCACAGGAGGTGAACTTTGAGAAGCTCAGAAAGACAAAGCATTTCCCTGAAAAGATGGATATTCCAAAAAGCCACCAAAACCCCAGGGTGTTTGTTTTCACACGGAGAACCAAATAATTTGCAGAGACATGACAGACACGTTTTAAGCTGTTTTTTTAAGTAGCTACTGAGCAGGGTGTTGTCATAAATGGAGGTGTATCAGTGGTAGGCTTTCTAAGAACAGAAATAATGTTGAAAATGTGTAATATACTGTCACATTGCATATAATTTCATACTATAGTGATTACATTACATTTATTTAGCTGACGCTTTTATCCAAAGTGACTTACAAGTAGTGCATTCAACCATGTGGATACAATTTAAAAATTACAAGAATCATGCAAGTACAACAAATTCATCAAGTGCTACATTTAGAAACAATAAGAGAAAGAGGTTTTTCTATTTTATATTTGATATACTCTCATTGATATAAGTGTTTTCATCTAAAGTCTTCAAAGTTGTATTTTATAGACATTACCCAAGACGTAGACGTTTTTTAAGCTCCAGCAGGAGAGAACACATTGGGCCTCATGCAAGAATCACTCGTACGAACAGATTTGTTCTTAAAGTTGCACAAGAAGACTAATCAAGTTAGCAAACTGAGCCCATACTGTTAGTTATGCAGCAATATCTATTTAACATTAGCTAACATTAGTCACCATATACCACACATACCAGACCAAGTAATGCTGTATCAGAAAAACAATTGAGTATATTGAATTGCGCAAAAAAGGTCAGTTTTATTGCTTATGAATTCAACTTTTCATTTGTCTCTTTAAATGGCACATACGAGTGTCTTAAGAGAACTTTGCATTCACAAATTTTCACATATTGAGAATGAAATAAAATATTTATATATAAGCATTTAATCAAATATTGTTTTTAGACTTTATTACCATGCAAGCATACACAGTACAACTCAGTAGTTGCTCAGAAAACTCACACTGACGGCTGCCTCTCAGTCTTCATGCAGGTCACTGTCCACAGGAACATCACGCTTTGCTTCAGTAAGACGATGTTTAGCATCTACTCTCATGCCATATCATTCTTTCATTATTTTGGTCATGGTACAGCTCCACCGTGTTGACAGTAATATTTTCTCTTTTTTTTGGTCCTCGAATACGACTACTGACTGCTGAATTTGTCATGTTTTTGTTTGCTGATGTCCAACAGCGTCACCTGAAGCTCCACAGTGTGAAATTCTTTTTACTCTTGGGTGATATTTTTGTAAATAAAACTTGCCCACAAAAGAAGCCCAACAGGTAGCCTTACACAGCAATTTGGGTTGAAACAAGCAATATATGACAAGTTGGTAAAGTAAAAAAAAACAAAGGGGAGTTTGCTGGACACTCCAAGACTCATGGGAAAAAAGTAAGGGAGGTTTAGGATAAGAATATGAAAATGTCCTTGTATAAATTCCCAATGTGAGGAGGATTTTACAAAAACTGGTTGATTTTCAAATTGGGAATCCACAAAAAACTGTGAAAAATAGCTTCCAAAACAGGTCAATGATAACACAAATTCCACACCTTTTCGTGTTCTTTGTGCATATATTGAACACATTGTATTCTTTTTTTCTTTTTTCTTTGAAGGTCTTTAAAGGGCACTGGCTTGCTCTTGAAACTGTGAAACTTTCAATGGCAATAATAGAGACACAAGGATTTTAGCACACACTGATGATACCATACAGGACTCCATTATGAAGGTATTATTGGAGCAAAACAACTGAGCACCTGTGACAGTGGAATTTGTAGTTTTAGAAAATGTGTATCAGTAAATTTGAAGTCACAGAGAAAAATGCTTCATACTCCATGACTCATGCATTCAATATTCCCTGTAAGTAGGAAAAGATTAAGCACCATATCACGTGTATACTGTAGACTTTTGGCATGGTAGTTTTATTGCGATAACAATTCTGTTGAAAAGGAGCAGCTGCAGATTAATCAGGACAATATGACATCAAGCTGTCTAACCTGTGCTGGCCTAGTGGCACACTAATTCTTTTGACATCAGTAGTATATACGTATACACCAACTTAGAAACCCACATACTCTCTCTCTTGTGCGCCTCAGGGTGTGATTGTATGAATGGGGGAGAAATCAACAGAGACAGAAAGACAGAAACAGGTTGGATAAGGGGGGGATGAGACATGCTGTTCACAGACATGTCCAGATACATATACATGTATATGTGTGTATTTTCTGTACCACACGTGTACTGTATGTGCTTCAGCCGGGACTATATGCCCATATGTGGGCATGCCTGTGTTGTGAATTCATGCACGTTGGAGTGTCTGTCTCTGCAGCCAAGTGAGACTGTGTGTATGACAGGGAGTGAGTGAGAGAACTGGGTGTATATTTAGGTTGGCTTCGCTGCGGTGGACTCCACACTGCAGGGTCTGGCTGCCAGCCAAACTCCTCTGTTACCAAGGAAACGTGTTGCAGCCTGGCAGCCAAGGGGAGCAACCCGATGTAACCATTTTTGGTTAACCTTTTTCTGTCGCTGGGGCAAGCTGTCTGCGGCCCACATCACAGAGCTCAAATACTGTACAGTAATACACACAGACATGAAGGTCACACACACACACACACACACACACACACACACTTCCTCTATTGGTGAGGAAGTTTCATAAACAATGAAACCTTCAGCAATGTTAATGAAGTTGTTCAGCAGTATCTCTTGTAGAGGAAACCTGGCTATAGGCAGAAGTAGACAAGCCTCCATCACTGCGGTGGCACCCTACTTGTAAACCTGGGTATGACATTGTAATGCATGTCAAGGATTTCGCTTGCCAAGAAATCTGTCCAGCAAATCCTGTAGAATATAGTCATCAAATGCCATTATAATGAAGGTTATAATCTACAAAACGTTTTAACAAAATTTAGTCCACTTTTAACAGACGGCTAGGTGTTTTTTTCTGTTATCAGCTGCTCCAACGACAACCTGAGAATTTGGGGAAAAAAGGGAAAGTAAAAGCCACAAGCCTCTGCTCCATCGATTTTACTTGTCCTAAATCTCCATTATCATCAAATCCTCATGTTTCGATCGCATTCTGAGCAGCATGCTGACAGGACCGCCTGGGGACTGCTCAAGACCGAGTGATCTGGTTACCCAAGGCCGATGGCGAGCCGCAACCCAGCTGATCTCTTATTAGCTTGGCTGAAATTCCACTTTTACAGTATCATGTGTTCTCTAAAACTCTAAATAAGGATCAAATCAGAATTGAAGACAAATATGTGCAATTTTTGCAACTGTTGCAGAAGCACTTACATCCTGCCCCGCCATGTACTGTCACACATGGCACGAGAACAACACATCCTCAAATGCAATGCAAAGGGAAAGTGCAAATGCAGTATGGACAGCATACTGCGAAACACAGACAGAGTTCCAGGCAAAGTGACAAACAAACAAACAAACACTGAGAGGTGATCATTTCAACTTTGTCAGAGATGTGTGTGGAAAGTTACCAGACTACGGTGAGTCAGCTCAGAATGAATTCTTAGAAACCAAACACTTGAGTTAGTCAAAAGAGGAAGGAAGGAGCCACATGACAAGACTCAGCTTTGAGATAAAGTCATGTTACCGTCTGGATGGAGGAGATAAGGCTGTTCCGCTTTCAACCAGTCCCTTTTATTAATTTCATGTTTATATTTTGAAATTGAACGCTTTTTTACTTCTGGTTTGCATCTAGTATTTTTTTTAGTGGGTGCACATATATAATAAGAGCACCTATTATTACTTTTATTACCTTAGGGCCATCCCAACGCTGTATCTAATGTTGGTCTGCAAGAAAGTTCAAGAATCCTTCTACTATTCAAAATAACAGCATTGAGAGCTTCTTTCTCACAAGACATATACAAGTGCAGTGGAGATCATTATTCATACTGAATATGTTAATGTGGAAATAAGATTGCAGACATTGTGAACATAGAACCACTGAAAAGTCACAGGGTAACAGTGTTTGCTTATATCACAGCGCCCTCTGCTGGTTTAAATATCACCACGTGGTGATTCATTCATTTATTATCATATTCTTAATCCTGCTAAATACAACAATGACTTTTTTAGATCCAAATAGTAAAAGGTACTGCTTTGTTTTTTTGGACTGATTTTAATTCAGTCTTTAAGTTAAAAATAAATAATGTCATCGCTGCCCTGTGAAAACTATGTGTCCTGTTTTCAGCTTTGTGACAAAGTATTATATTCTTCTTCTTTTTTAAGAGGTAGGAGAATTTTCTCATCCCAGGAACATTTAATCCTTCATTTTATCTGAAGAAATCTAAATAACCAAACTTGGAGATCCATGGTTTTCACTGGACAGTGACAATATATCAATGTCAAAAAAGAAATTATAGCAATGACTTCAAAGGTGCAGGCTGAAGCATTCGCCTTTCAGGCCTACCTTCTTTCATGATACAAAATGTACATGCATGAACAAGCTGCACAATCCAGACAAGAAGTAAATATTAGTCATGCATATACTGTACACACACACCCAGACATATTTACGTGCATATGTGCTGTAGCGGTATTAGTCTTACACAGCAGCACCAAATACATGGGCCTTAATACACACATGTGTAAATCGAAGTAGAGCTATGACACTTGGCTATCAGAAATAATCAATATTTATATTAAATATTAACAGAATTTAACTAACATTAAATTCACCTCGGGGCACCACCTTTGAAAAAGGGAAAAAGATAGCCAATCAATTAATTCAGTCTCAGTCTAAAGGTTGCTACAGAACTCTTGACTTGTGTACAGTGACCTTAATACTTAATACACACCAACCACATAGTGATCAAGATCTTTATGAATGAAAGTTTATTAAACTACTAACTACAACTATCAACACATACAAATAAAATAAATGAATAAATGCAACCAAGAATAAATCAAATGAATACAGCCATGAACAAATGTATGAATGAAATTCTGAGTACAACGACAGACAATTAATACATGAAATGAAGACCATTGTATACCGGATGACGCAGTGAATGATTAGTTGGCAGGTTGTGTTAACTCGTGTAAACACAGGGGATCGCTAAGTGGATAGCTTTAACACTGACCAGTGAAATCACCTTAATGCATCGTTCAGCAGCTGAGAGGTTATTAGGAAGCAGAGTGAAATACTTTGATTATTTATCATGATTATTGAAGGATGATCCTATTCCTGAACTAACGCTAAATTACTTTAGGTAATCTACAGCATCAACCCCAGTATCACAGGAAAGTAAAGTTTCACCTGGTGCTTCAGAAGTCTCTCCCGAAGGGAGGAGGGAGACGTTTCTCGTGTGGGCCTGTTCTGGAGCTTTCGGGCCTCCTTGCGTGTGCTCTTCCCCACGACTCGGCTCGAGACGCCGGTGTTGTGCCGTTTTCCCGCTCCCCTGCAGAATCTTACTCCCCTTCGCGTGAACGCGCATGCGCTTGTTCTCAGTGCCGCTTATTTTTATCTAGTTAAACCTGCCTCTTAGTTTTACATCTCTGCTCTTCTTTCCAACAAAATGAGTGTTATACACTTTCTACCACTCAACAAAGACCAGACCATCACAAGAGGAGCAACTTATCACAAAAAATCAATCCTAAATTTAAGGTTTTAGGTTTTAAGATGAACACATCGCAATGCAAACATCAGAATTGCACTAGTGATAGATGACCCATGATGTACGCCATAACATCCACGATAACAAACTACGAGAGCCCTTAGAATGCTTAATAGTTTACAAGTTATGTAGGCCTATTATATTATTTATAGTGTTAAAGCCTAAATACAGTATTAACCCAGGTTTAAATGGCAATCATACACAACACGCCATTACAACACTACACATACATAATTTACCATACATGTCTGTATACAGTCTCATGCTATATGTCTGGTTCCTTTTATCACAGAGATGTCTCTGTCTTTCTCCGAAGAGGTAAAGGAAACAAGCTTATGCCGTGTGTGTGTGTGTCACAATTGGGGAATCTGTTAACAATTCAGTGACACAGTTCCTTTGTTCTTGTGTCAAGAGTTCAGAGTGTTGAATATCCTGGAATGTGGGAGTATTAGACTAGTTTACTACAGACCTGTCGTCATCATCAGGCTCCTTATCATGCTGCACATACACACATGTCTACATACCCACGTGCACATATACAGCATATACACACAAATAATAATACACATGTACACACTGGTATGTTGTATCAATACATTATATCAAAGAATAAACAAACTAAACTGATTTATGGGATATCAAACCATTATTTTTCTATAACATTGTTTTTGTACTGCACCTAATTTGATATCATCCTCAAGATTGTTGCTTTTACCGAAATGCACTGTTCAGGTATTATTTGCCTTTGCAATAACGTATTGATTGTACATAGTGGAATGTACATAATATACCATATATAGGCACGGTGACATGTTGCATGCGCCATTTCACTCTGCATGTTTTCAGTGTTTGTCTGCACTGACAGACATTCTAAGTTTTACGTATATTTCTCTCAGCTTACACTCACTCAAAAAAGCAATACCGAGTTTAATTTCAGCATGAGCCGTGACCTCTTCAAAAACACGACCTTCTGTTGTTGCATGTGTTGTTCTGTGTGACCATAAAGAGAAAACAAGAGAGACCAATAACGACAATATTAAAAAAAAGGAAGACGTATGTTGGGAAGAGGCGGCCCCTTTCCAGTAACTCCACACAGTTCCTCTTTCTGTTGAAGTCAAACCCCGTCATATTTCACTTTCAAAACATTCCTCTTCCTGTTTTTTTGGCAATCAATAGGCCCACAAATAAATACACACTACATACACAGCCAAATACCCCCCTACCCCACCTCCCAGTGTCAGCCTGACCGCACACACTGACCTTCCCACACACACACTACGATGAAAACATGAAGCCCTGGTAAAGGTGGAGCCCTGACGTGGTGAAGGTGACAGTGCTCGCTGTGTTTCTCTCTGTAAAGCTGTCACTCACAGTTTCACCTCCCTCTTTGTCTGTTAGCAAATCTGACATTCTGACCTTGCCCTCAGGATCCCACAGACCTGACTCTTCTCTCAGGGAATATTGTGGCTTGTTGGACGGAGAGAACAAATATATGCTTGCATATTACTGTATTTACACAGGTATGTGTACCTGATGTGTGTATGCATGCACAGTATATTTCCCTTATTGTGCAACAATATAATAGGGGAATGCAGTTTTTGACATTTATTATTGCATTTATTTCTTTTTCTGATTTATTTTACATTTAAAAATATGAGAAATAGGCCAATGCTGATTTAATATCTGACAACTGTTAATGTGCTGCAGTTTGACATTAACCCATACTCTCAAACTGCATATCTATAGGTGTCTTTTCATGTCCTTGTCAAAATCACCTGACACTCAGAGGACATTTAATTGACAATTTCATTTGATAGGGCTGAGTAGAAACACAGTGCTATGTAGTGCCCTATATGTAAACTATATGTAATTTACAGCATGACTAAAAGTTGACACCCAAAGAGAAAGGAATGAGATGGCTGTCAAAGAGCCAAACGTCCAGTGGAGCTGTCAAAAAATGTGTGTGTGTGTGTGTGTGTGTGTGTGTGTGTGTGTGTGTGTGTGTGTGTGACAGAGAAACTCTATATGGGGGCAGGGCAGCAGGTCCTGTCACTTCAATTTCTCTGCTTTGCTGGTTATCTTCTCTAGATTGTGAAAGAGAGGGATACCAGCCAAGACCCCATCCATGTACACACACACACACACACACACACACACACACAAACGCACACACACAGTCCCAGAACAGCAATTTAGTAAGCGGTCAGGGCCATGGACCCTGGGGCCCCCCTGTTGTCTCCCAGCCAAGCATGAGCCCAGCAAACAGAGCATCTTTCATGGGTGGCTGCTGGTGTACACAGCCCCGTCAGCAGGATCAGCGCCAAGGAGCTGACTGGTGGAAACAGAGCAGGACTGATGACTGATGCTGGACTCATCCTCTTAAAAACATGGGGACATTTGTTAACAGTGTGTACTGCCAGGATGCTGGGGCTTTGACTCCGGTCCCCCTTATTCTCCTAGTCATTGTAGAAATGAAACAGTCTGAGAATTTGAGGTTTTCTAAGGTTGCGCTTACTGTCAGGTCACCTAATACTGTATGTCATCTAAAGGGCTGAATGTCAATGGAAATAAAACACCATAATAATATAATATATACAGTATATTATTATTATAAATGTTAAACAATGCCACAATTCTTTCATATTTATTGCATGCATTTCTCATGATGTTGGATTACATTTTTTCAGGATTTTATTTTATTTATTTTTTATTCTGATAATCGTCAAAGTTTATTATTGCTAATTTTAATAACCAAACACAGCATCAACATTATTATACAAGAGCATATAGAGTACACACTCTAACCCATGATAATCAAGAGTTGTCCCAGGACTCCATCATCAAACACAGAGCAGCTGTGTGACACCAGCAGAGCAACACAGCAGAACAAACCCACTAAGGGCTGCATCTTACTAAACAAATGTATCCTAATCTCTGCCATAGACAAGTAGTAACAAACCATATCTAAGTTTATTTTATTTAATTTTTTTCTGATGCATATTTTGTGTCTTAGATATTTAGAGGAATTACTTTAGATTGCCAAGTCAAACATAATGAAATGTAATCTCATGCTTGTGTACTACTGTATTGTACTCTTTCATTTGTTTTGTGTTACCACTGCATTTAGGTAAATGAGTACCCAAGGTAGTTTAAGTTACTGCAAAAAACTAACAAGAGTCTACAGCGCAGCTCTGTGATGCTGTGATGCTAACATCAGCATGCTAACAGGCTAATGTTTACCATGTTCACCATCTTAGTTTAGCACGTTAGCATGCTAACATTTGCAAACACAAAGTAGAACTGAGGCTGATGGGAATGGCTTGTCTAGTCTTGTCTTGTTTTGCAGGCATTTGGTCATAAATCAAAATATTGGTGAAATTAAAATTTTGACATGATGATAGCGTTAGATGAAAGGTCAGAGGAGCACCATAGTTTCAGTTCATCCTGAGGGGAACGTGACTGTCTGTAAAACATGTCACAACAATCCATTCAATAGTTGTTGAGATATTTTAGTCTAGATGAAAGGGGTGGACCGACCAACCAACCCACATTGCCATGACTAGAGCCATGATGCTAGCGTGGCTAATAACAATGGAGACAAAACTTGCTCAGTGTTGCTTTTAATACAATTTTAAACCTTCTGACATACTGCCTGCCATATATTGTCTTTAAAATCATGTTGTGGCCTTTCTGTACAATTTATTGTGCATCATTCAAAGTGGACAATTAGTCATTTTACCAATATTGTGTTGTTTTAACTTAAAATGAGGATAACACAAAGGTCACACTGTATGTGTATGCTGCTTTGTAACAGAAAACTACAAAAGCAAAGTTTCAAACCAAACAAAGGGAAAATATGAACATGTCTAGAACATGTAAATATTGACAGCAGTGTTCTTATGTGCATTTACATAAATTGGGTGGATAAAATATTTATGGTAGTAACACCTTCTGGTACACTGTGATCCTCTGACATGAGCACAATTTTGTTTAATTTAGCTTATTCATCAACTTGGAGCTCTTCCTCTGTATTAAAATACTGATATCTCATAGGAGACAACAATCCAGGATACTGTTATTATATTCTAACCATTTAGAATGAAGGTCATGTCTTACAAATAAAATATTTCAAATGAAACATGTCACATTGAACGAGGAGTGAAATAATACAAACACTTCAAAGTAATGCACATATGTATAGGAAGTATAATGTCTTATATTAGCTCTATAAAACTGTACAGCCCCCTCACACACACTCAATGACCCTAATCTTGAAATGACTTTAAATTGTAACCATGTTTTGTGTTTACAGAATCTAGTTGATGTCAGGGGAACTGAAAAAGCCCTTAGGGGTGACGTCTGTGCTCAGGTTACATTCAGACGAACTCTGTTTCACAGGGTGAGATGTTAATATGTGCAGAACGTGAAGAACCCTGAATGAGGTGTCGAGTTAGCTATCTAGTTTCTTCTCTCAGTGCACATTAGACAGAGCCAGAACAGCACCGCTGACTGCTCGACAAGGATTCTGTAAAATGTGGTGAGAGGTTTATCTACACTACTGCTGCATGTCTCGAAAAAGGGCATTCCTTTCATATAAATATGCAAGCAGGCCTGCAGGCATTTGAATGTTCCCTTTTGCAGAAGGTAAAACATGTGTTTGCCTTTTGTGTCACTAGATGGCAGCATTTTTACTTGTTTCTATGACATATAGCAACATACAGTATTTGACTGATAGTGGCTTTTCTTGTGTTATACGATCATGTTTCCATGAGCAAGTGTGTCTGTGAGTGTGAGTGTGACTTAACATATCATCAATGTCATCCAGCAGCATTCAGCAGAGAGGATAAAGGGAGGAATCTCCCGTGTATGAAACAAAGTAAATTCTAGGGCTGACAACGTGTCATCATGACATAGGTCAGTGCTCTTTACACTTCATTACCAGAACTCATAAACCAGATGCCCCTTGCTATAAATATTCAGGGAAGGTACTCACACCTCTTTGAGGATGTGAATAAATGTAGTTGCAATGCTTTGACCATAGGAGTGGAACCTAAAGAGTGCTTGTAAAGTACCACAACAGAATCTCCTCATTAACCTGGCTGTTGATGGGGCAGATGTCAAAGCTAAAATCAGTTTTTGGACATGTTATAGCACGGTTAAAAGCACCAGAACAAGCGAGTGAGTCAACCTTGAGTTGAGATTGTTTCGTCAACTGCTGTTTCCAGTGTCAAGAATGAACTGTCAAGCTAAACATCTTCAAAGGGTTTCACAGAGTTTTCGAGATTCAGTCAGTGACACTACTGGCCAACTTGACAGAATATCAGCTATGGTACCATCAAGCTATTCTTAGCGATCCACCACACCAGACAAGACACAACTCTACTATAACAGTGGTTGTTGACAAAACACAACACGCCATATCCAGCAACTTGGAAGTCCTCCGGGGATTACAGCCACTATGCTGTGCCGGGATACATTTCCAACACTCTGCTCCCTGTAAAATCTCTACGGATCTGCGTGCCACCCTGTTACCCCATGACAGGAATAACTGGACAGTCATAGCGGTGGCTCGGCCTCATACCACACAATTATCTCAATTAACACCAGCTACAGGGCCTGCTGTAGGCCTGAGAGAACAGCATTGTGTGGGTGCTGTTTTGGATTCATCAGATGGAAAAAAGTTGGAGGGAGGAGGGAGAAGAGAGGAAAGCAAGAGAGTCCATGTTGTAACATGACTCTGGTGTGACCCCCTTGGTTGTTGCTTCTCTTTCCATTGTTTGATATTTGCCTTGGCAGGAACACAAGGCATCATAAAACATGCATCCTGAACATAACTTCTGTAAACACACTAGGACTTAGCCTACCAGTCATCATATCGTTCTGCCTCCAGCCACCTGTGCTGCTATCACAGCTCAATCTGTCATTTGCCCCAGTCAGGTTTTTGTAGAGGTCCTAGAAGTACCAAGATTATAAAAGAGCACCGTAAAGCAGTAGCCATTAAAGTACCACGTATCATCAACCTGTTATCCAAGAGTAAAGCTGGATTTATACTTCTATGTTGCCATACCTACATGCATTGGCTCTCAGGTTACGCCATAGGCTACCTGCGCTTCCTCAAATCTACACATTGGGGGTACAACATGGGGGCTAAGAACTGTGATTAGTTGCTGTCCTTGTGTCTTCTCCCACAAGTTTCTGATTCCGGTAGCGATTGTTCAGAGTTAATACAACATGAAGCAAGCTGAAGAAACGCTTAGAATTCACTTCCTTTTCAGTAACACACATCTAACAAAGCCATTTCCACTGCAAACCTTCTGCTTACCATGTCCCCCGCTCTCTATTACAGTGAATAAAACAACGTAAGTTCAGTGACTGCACAAAATGCAGTAGTGCTGTATTCAGAAATGAGGCAGACCTTCCCACCATTGCGCCAACCTGATGATGGTGCAAGATGAAAAGTCAGTGGATAATAAAAGTTATTACAATCATCCTGAGGGGGAAATGAATGTCTGTACCAAATTTTATGACAATCTTTCCAATAGTTCACTGAGATTTCATTCAGAAATACAAATGTCAACCTGATGGTGGCGCTACAGGAAACGTGAGGAGATCACCAAAGTCGGTAGGATTCATCATCAGGGGATCATGGATGTCTGTACTAAATGTTGGGCCAGTCCATCTCGGAGATGAAGTGATATTTCACAGGATAAGACCTGCTGGTGGTGCTGCATGAAAAGTTGGGATCACCAAAGTCATTAGGATCCATCCTCTGGGCACCATGAATGATTTAGTTTTTATCACGCTGATGTTTGTTCAAGTGTTCATTTTTCTGATAAGTTTGGTTTTAATTAGTTATTTGATGCTATAAAAAGGGGGTGAGACGTCATGACTGACAACTTGTATGTGCTATTGGTTCGGGTGGGTATATGGGCAGGACCTCGTTACTGAGGCTCCACTGCAGATCACTACTGCGCAGACTCTGGCTCCAAATGACATCACCAGCACAAGATGGCAGCTCCCGTATCCAGGATATTTTGGCATCATTTTTGTACAGTGGGAGGAAGTGGAGACGCATTGTTCATCTTTATATACAGTCTATGTTAATGACTAATTAAATGTATTTAATTAAACTTATTAAAAATGTTATTGTTTTTTGTCAATCAACTAATTGAATAATCAACGAATAATTGCAGCTCTATTTGTCACTAAAGAACACAATGAGCTGATTAACTGGAAAATAGAGAACTGCAGTGTTGAGGTAAAACTGAGTTCAGGGGTAAGATAAGATTGTTTGACTATTGTTTGTTGTAACAGCACAGGGACAGACATAAGTACAGACAAATGTACAAGGTAGAAAAGGTAAAAAATAGATAAGAGGTATATAAAACTAAAGTAAGAATAGAAATAAAAATAGAAACAATACAAAACTTAAAAACACAATTATAAGGGTACAACTCTATTAGGCAGAATGCTCTAGCCATGAAGTGGCATGTCAATCTGAAACCATATCTTAGCATCCTGTCTTCACCTACTCTATCAACACTAGCACTGCTGTAAACCCCATTCCTTCACTCCATCCACTTACTAACCTTTCTATATTAAGGCCCACTGACCCCCTCCCCTTGGCTGACCATCAGAGTGCTGTACATACACATTTCATCAGAGGTATTCTGTAGTACATTACACATACACTACTTAGTGATCTCTGATTACTGTTTATTATGACTTCAATTTCTGTGCACATGAGATGAAACTACAGTGACTTAGTCAGTGCACCATGTATTATATTATTATTAGAGAGAGGTATACTTTGTTTTACACTTTGTTTTATTCTCATGCAGTCCTGCAGTCCTGTGAAAATACTGTGATCCATCAGAGGCCTGGCTTATATGGTACACCTGCAGCATGATCCGTGTACTGCTTTACATATCACTCATCTCTTTCACTCATGCTAAATTTTTAAGTTCACAGTTGAAAAGATCTTTCTCCCTTGAAGCCTGTGGTAGCTCACAAGTGGATTTAATAAAGTTGTGTGTCTGCCTCTTTACCAGGTAAGCAGTCTTAGTATTTCTTTCTTAACTGGTAATGCTTTATTTCAGTCCCCCTATTTAACATTTAAAGCTTAAAGTTGAACTGAAATTAATATTCCTTTTTACTAAGATATCAGTATATATATTCTTAGTGAATTGGGTACTTATTTGGTCAAAATTGTAATTGTGCTTATGCTTATAAAGGCTAATCATTTAGTAATCATGGATACTAAATCAATGATCAGGGATTATCTGTACATAATGACAATAATTAAACAATAGTTGTGGGTGATGGTTCTGGAGGGTGTGATAATCGTAAACCTGCAGAAGTTATAAGCAGCAGCTGAAGAATGTAGCTGTGAATGTTAAAGCCGTGTGCATGTACGAATGTGTGTGTGTGGATTTTGGGCATGCCTTTTGCCCACTTGTGTGTGTATGCGTGTGTGAGTGAGACTACCATGGTACAAGATGAACCGTCTGTCACCAAGAGTTGGACTGTAAAGATACAGTTTCTCACGCCCAAGAACCCTCTACCCAGAATCATTACTGGTGATTAATAAATCTTTTCTTCCACAGCAGGTGCTTACACCAAGTGCCTGAACATGTCTATATTTTAATGTGTGGTGGGGTGAAGCATTTCACTCTTGTAGAATGGGTGAAACCACTCTCTCACACCATGCACAAACACACAAGCTAAGCCACATAAAAAGAAAGTGTCTGTAAACTAGCCAAATGACTGAAACGTCATGTACAGGCAATTTGTGCATGTAGAAAGAGTGAAATCACAACCTCACATTAATGTTGTGGCACGTGTTCAGAACAGCTGTCAGATACGGTCTGTGATAAGAGCGACCCTTTTGGAAATGATGACATGTTAATGTAATTTCACACAGGGCTAAAATTCTCAATTTTAACATTCAAGCCTTGATCTAAATGTCATATGTCATCCAGCCTCCTGTCTTTTTGGCTATTGTTCAGAACAGCTGTGTGAGATATGCAGTTTGTAAAGAATTCACCGTTCAAAACACTTGCTGTCTATTTTACCTACAGTTTGCGGGAAAAACATTCAGATCCACAAGTAAAAGTAAAATACCTCTGAGTAACAAGTCCGGTATTTAAGATTTTCTAAGCTAAAGTCTATTCTGTTTCACAGTGTTAAATAATTGATGCATTAAAGCTGCTTAATCAATATTTTTATATTAACAATGGATAAACTGACTATATGTAATGTGAAAGGGGTCACTGATAGTGACAAACCGTGAGATAATTACAACCCGCCAACTCTGCAGTTCCCCTCAGCTACTCAGTATTTTAGCATCTTCTGAGCTCAGTTTTGGTTCATTCTCACCGCTCTCATCACCGCTCTTTCCAGCAGCATTAGACAGCTGTTTGTAGGTTCCAATAAACTCTCTGTACACTACTGTTCAGCACTAAACAGTAGACAGTTAGTAAGTGACAGTAAGTTAGCAACTTTAGTAGCTGGTGAACAAAGTAGGTAGTAGATATTTCAACCAAGAGCTGGTTGAGGCCAAAACCAGAGCTTAAAAGAGAGTGAATACTGGACTTGCATTCATGTCAGCCTGAGACATGACTCCAAATGAATGCTAATGTTGCACCCAGTCTGCTGGATGTGTAGGCTAAATATGCAATATGCTGTTCTTTACAAGGTGATGACATGTCGATGTTGTTTTTACAGTTTTCTGTGCTGCCCCCCAAGTGGCTAAAAGATCAGTTATGCAGGTTTAATTTGTAAGACGATTTGTTATATCGTAGTGGGACCTTGTGACACCACGTCTGTATCCTATTTTATTTGTTTATTGTGTATTTAGCATGTAAATATTGAATAGTGGAGAATTAAAAATGTAGCAGAGTGAAAAGTTCAAAAGTTCACTCCCAAATTCCCGTTCTTTGGTCAACCTGAGCTTGTTGCATGGACGTGGTCATGGCAAGCTGCTGGTGATGTCAGTGCTCTTGTCAAGGTGGTGCAGCTATGGGGCAATGTTTCCCCAGGCTATAGAGCCCATTACAGGACGTGGACATGAGAAAGAGAATGGTTAC
Source organism: Maccullochella peelii (assembly GCA_002120245.1). Lineage (NCBI taxonomy): Eukaryota > Metazoa > Chordata > Actinopteri > Centrarchiformes > Percichthyidae > Maccullochella > Maccullochella peelii. The sequence goes on along the minus strand of LKNJ01001362.1, from coordinate 43,499 downwards.
ACATGGTAACCCTGGTACTACGAGCACAGCCACTTAGTCACTGAACTTTGATGGATATGACTCGGTTAGTAACTTGTCCTCTCCACCAGAGAACAGAGTAGCATAATGCTCATAGAACTAAGGTTACAATATGTTGCCTTCAATTTCATATATATGGTTGTCAGTTTGTTTATTATTCAGCGTCAAAAATACGTTGTTGTTTTTCCAAGTATATATACACATCGGAAAACATCTTGGTAATGGGTAATATGGTTGCTATACCATCAACCTTGTTTTTGGATATTCTTGTTGAGAGTGGAAGCAGGATGTAAGCTATGTACGTGTTTTGGAGTTGCTGCAGTGTGTACTTTTTCACTGTTGATGGATCTGAGCTGTTTTCGCTTGCTTCAAGGCTTTGAACTAAGCAAAACGTGTTGCGTCCCGTCCCAGACTTATCTCTGTTGTGGATGCATCGAGCTGAAACTGATATTGATCTTCTGGTCTGACTCTGTGTAAGATGACAAACAAGCATAGTTTCCCAAATGTCAAAGTGTTCCTGTAAGAGCCCAAAAGATCTGATTTCCTCAGAGAACTGTGGGCACTAGGAACTTGAAGACATCATGACTGATTAATTAGGCACAGGGTCTACTCAGCTATGTCAGTAGAAAACAGATAATCTTTTGGAAACAGTGGCCTCATTGCTCCTGATGAACTTCCCATGATGTGGAGGCGGGAACAATCATCAGTTGGAGTTAATATTCCCTTCAGATATTAATCGTGGAAAATAACCATACTCTTCTCACTGATATCCCTGAACTGACAGCTGAGACTACACTGCATGGTGTATCTTCTTAAAATTGATGTCAAAATGTTTGCCAAAAGAACAGCGAGAACTCTGCCTGCTGGGAGCTAGTTTGTCAGTCTACACAGCTCTCTAATTCCATTCCTGTGAGGGCAGCAGAGGTATCGTGATGGGACAGGAAATTGGGATATGGACCCTGTCTGGCGCCTTGAAGACTACTCTGCACCATCCTGGGATTTAAAAGATCCCAAACATGACATGACCCCATGTCTGTGGTGACAGCGTAACATGATGATCACAAACTTTAAAACATGCTCCGCAATAACTTTAATCACTGATGGCAGCCTCACACAGGCTGACTGAGCACTGGGGAGGGTTGCTATGATGTTAGAGGACTGCTACAGAACATAACAGGATGCTTTTAGAATTCATGCAGTAAAAAAATAGATACAGTGTATATATAGCTGCATCTAAACATTGTCTCAAGTAGACTACAATGAGATAATTTGAACATTTAAAACCATGTTCCATCCTAATAAACCACTTCACTTGGATGGTCACCCAAAAGCTTTTAAGCTGTAAGTTATTTCCAACAAAATGACCTTTGTAGCCTTTGGGAAAACCAGCAGCCCTGGACTGCAGTGCATTAACACACCCGGGTATCAGTTTCTTTGTATCATTAGTCCTGCTTGTGTGGATGCTTGGTGACCTCAGAAAAACTACCACGGGTCACAGTGTTGAGTGAGTTCACAGTAAATGAAACACAGGCCAACACACACTTACTCGCACACAGGTGCAGACAACAACAACAACCCATTAAGCCTGCTCGAGTTGTAGGCGACACCCCAGGGTATTTGTCTGTATGAGTGCCACAGCTTGAGTGCATTCATGGCTTCCACTTTGGGGCCATGGAGGTAAGACTCCCACTGAGCTGGTGCTGGCTCCCCCCCAATGAAGTGGAAAGTTCTATCCAGCATGCATTTGATGAGACTTTGGAGACAGTGTAGATGATTAATCTTGTGAGCAGGGATGGAGGCTGGCATAACACTTAAAAAGCATATAGGCTCTGCCTCTTACGAAGGCAAACTTTAAAGACATTTTGCTTTTGTCACGACGACAGCCTATCTGTATTGCCTTGGGATGCTCTCACAACAAGCCTCAGCTTTTGATTCCTTCGAGCATTTTCTTCTTCATTTGAATTTGTTTGCAGATGAGATGATGCTATTCAGGAGCACACCAAGTACCACACAAAAAAAGCCTAACAAGATTAGGGTCTACAGCCATGCTAACGGCTCTGTAAGGATGTACTTATACATGGTGCTTAGAGCTTATGTCAGCATGCTAACATGCTCACAATGACAATGCTAAAATGCTGATGTGTAGTTTCACAGGCTTTTGGTTGTAAACCAAAGTAATGGATACACTGACCTGATGATGGTGCTAGATGAAAAGTCAGAGAATCACCAAAATCATTAGGATTTATCCTCTGGGCACCATCGATATCTGTACCAAATTTCATGGTAATCCATCCAATTTTTGTCGAGATATTTCACTAAAAAAACGAAATGTCAACCTCACAGTGGCGCTAGAGGGAAACTCAAGGGTTCACCAAAGTCCGTAGGATTCATCCTCTGATGACCATGAACATCTACACCAAATTTCAAGGCAACCCATCTAATGGACCAAAGTGGTGGACGGACCGGCCAAACCGACGGACAGACTGACATTGTCATCCTTAGAGCTACACCTCTAGTGTGGCTAAAAAAAACATCTCTCTCTTGTACTTCAGAGAGGAGAAATGTGGTTTGGTTGTGGGGAGGATGCAACTCAGGAGATGACATACTATAAGATACCTGTTTGAATTCAAAGCTTAACTAGACATGTTTTCCTTTTTTGTCTTTACATCATGGAAACCATTTCCTCTGTCTTGTTGCAGGATAGGATGTTTGTTCCTCTTTGGTAACTGTAAAAGATAAAGTTCAGTGCTCTCCAGTAATACTCATATTCTGTAATTTATTCTACCAGAAAACATAAAACCACATTATAACTATGTAGGACATGATTCAGACCAAATGTGGGATGGTACCAGTATTACAGCAACAGTATAGGACCATTGTATAGTTCATGTAAAATGTAACATAATGGTGAGGTGAGGTGGCAACAAATCCCTGCAAAATGGTCAGTGGTGGAGGAAGAATTCAGATCTTTTATTTAAGTAAAAGTAGCAATACCACACTGTAAAAATAGCCAATAACATTTGAAAGTCCTGTATTGAATATGTTAATTAAGTACTTAAGTTAAAAAATAAGCATTTTACTTTTGTAGTTTGTCTAGATGGAGCTTATTTTACATATTTTATATACTGTTACAGTATATAAAATTACAGTATTTATATTCTGTACAGTTGTTGCCTGTGTCCGTGACACTTTATGTCAATGCTTTTCATATGCATACGCATTACATATGCATACCGTGCATATGATCATACTGTATGTAGGCCAGTGTGTGCATGTATGTGTGTGTGTGCCCTTTGCAGAGGCAGTTTGTAATCAGCTGTCAAAGTGGGCTCTGTCCCCATCGCAGCTTTTGAGAGCAGAGCTGCGGGCTGGGCAGTGAAAAGCTCTCAGGTCTACTCTGCACACTGATCCATGCAGCAGCAGCAGCAGCGAAGGTGGACGACAGACAGGACAGACGTTCAAACTGCATTCAACTTCTACAGCATATCGACTAGTTTTTGTCAGCTGTATGGCGGTGTGAGTGTGAGTTACTTTGTGTGTTTGGTTTGCCTGTTTTCAAACTCCAGTGACTGTATTGGGAACCAACTGAAAAAAGGTAAGACTTGAAGGTGATCAGTATCTAATCATGGTTAATATGAATCCAATACTGCTACTATTTAATGCTATCACTGCTACTGCTGTTAATAGCAAATTCTAATAGCAGGGCAACCACTGCCAAAACGTGTACTAAAAATACTCAAACATGAAGTTCAATCATCTTTTTGTCTTTCTACATCTTATATACACATTGTTATTATTCAAGAATTTAAGGATTCAAGGTTTTATTTGCCATATACACTAGCAAAATGTGTAGTGAAATGCAGTGTGGCATACTCATTAAAGGCTGTACTAAAAGAGTAGTGGGAAAAAAGAAGCATTTGAAAGAAGGAATATCAAGGATAAACATACATAAATATGTAAAAATATAAAATATACATATGTCACAACTGTAGGCAAAGTACAGTGAAAGTAGACCACAATGTGCAAGACAAGGCCGAGGATATACAGAGGTCAGAGGACAGAGTTCAGCATCCTAATGGCCTGAAGAAAGAAGCCTTTTCTGAATGTCTCTTGTGGCTACAAAGGTTTGCCAGAGCGTACATTAGAAACAAAGACATTGTCAGTTGTTGACTACATGCATGGTGGCACAGAAGAGAGAGGAAAATAGAAAGAATAAGTATTCACACTATTATATGGAATAATGAGGGTAATAATGGACGTTACCTTACTATTCTTATGTTTGCTTTCATCCTTGGTCCTCAAAAGCAAAAGGGGAAAAACAAAACCAATAAGGGAAAATATTTATTTCTCTTTATATTTCCACATTTATTGTCTTATTCTTTCCCAGAGTTATTCTTTTTTATGGCACTCCTATGATTCCATAATATATGGTGGTTTAATGTAACGAATGTAGTAGCTTGTCACCAAATCTTTTAAACAACATAACATAAACTTACAGTATATTGTACGTAAGACATGGAACTACATAAATAAAACTTTAAATAAACTTTATAAGTTGTTTATCTTTAACATACACTGTAAAGTTATATAACTGAGAAATGACACATCAGGTCAACCAGACCAGGGCCCAGTCAGTACTTAATCTCCAAAAGAGGCATTTGTGCAAATTATAATTATACCATGTTTATTAAGTGCTAAGGCCAAAATCAAAGTGTGGGACAGTTTTTGAGTTAATTGAGTTTAAAACAATCATGTTATTCAAGTCAAGTCAATTTTATTTATAAAGCCCAATATCACAAATCAAGAATTTGCCTCAAGGGACTTTACAATCTGTACAGCATACACCCTCTGTCCTTAGACCCTCGATTCAGGTGAGGAAAAACTCCCACAAAAAACCCTTTTAACTTCACATGGGAAGTATTGTTTTTTATGCTTTGTATATGTTTTTTTATTAAAATTGTATCTGAAATTACAGCTATCTGAATACTCTGATAGATGTGGCTGGTAGAGGTAAAATTCTAATATACTATAAATTTAAAGGTGGAGTGAAAACCGTTACAGAGAGCGGAGAAAAGTCATATAGAAGAAGTGATAGGGATTGAGTGACAGTTGAAATTTTTTGTAAAGTAGTGATTTGTCTTCTTATGTATAAAAGATGCTGGTTTTTGTGGTACAATATATGCACCAAGTATGCACCTTATGGGGGTCTCTTAACTATGTGTGTTGGTTTTGTCCTGTCTGTGTGCGGGTAAAGATGATTGAGCTGGGTCTCTCTGATGGGAGCCTAATCGACGAGCTGATGGAGCTGACGGCACAGAGCCTCAGTCACCTGGAGATCCAGGAACACTTCAACATCATCAAGGAGATCGGCCGAGGGAAATACGGCAAAGTGCTGCTGGTCACGCATCGCTTCAGGGGTATGACTGCGCTTCAATTTCTGATCTCTTTCAGTAGAGAATTTCTTTGTAGCACCAATTACAGTAATATAATCATGTTCATAAAATATTTTACATTAGCTCATATGAAGCCCTTTTTTCCCCCAGAAAAAAAACAAATAAAGAGGTTATGTGTTTTATGACTCCAGCATTAGTAACATTAGGTTGTCTGGGCTAAAAAGTAGAACAAATTGGTATTGTCAAAAATAACAATTTTTTAGTTCAGTTTGAGTTGGCAGAAACTGAACAAATTAAGTTCTTTGTTTAATTTGTTTTATATTTTGCAACCGTCATATTGTTAGACTATAATATTGTTGTTTTATATCAATGCCTGTAATTTAGCGTAAGGTAGGGGTGCTGAAATCAAAAAGATGAGTGAGCATTAAGTCTCCACTTTCCAAAACTTTCCAGCCAATGCAAATTGGTTGTACATGAACGTAACTCATAAAAAAAAAAGTTTAAGATTATAGAAAAGCCATTCTACGGTATATTAGATAATTATCACAGTATACAGCGAATACCTAATATTAGTACCGTATCACTGAAGAAGTCATAAGTATTTGTCATCCTCCATTTCTTTAGTAAGACAAGGAAGATGTGCATGAACAGTCATAATAACAGCCAAAGTATGATCTGCAGGGACTCCCATGGCCTTGAAAGTGATGCCCAAAGCCTCAACTAAGCTGCAGGGCTTTCTGCGAGAGTACTGCATCTCCTTACACCTGTCCTGCCACCCCTGCATCGTGGGCCTCTTTGGCATTGCCTTCCACTCTGATGACCACTACTGTTTTGCCCAGGAGCTTGTCATTGGGAGGGACCTGTTTGCCATCATCCAGCCAAAGGTGAGTCAAACGTTGGCAAAACAAGACTACTCTAGGATAGTGACACAAGGGTAGGAAAACACAGGAAACATGAGACAACACTACCAAAATAACCACAATAAAGATAACATATAACAACAATAGATACCTATCATGACAGGTTGTATTTTAGTACAGTGGTGCTTAGAGATGTATGCTAATGTCAGAGTGCTAACACACTCACAATGTCAAAACTAACATGCAGATTTTTAACAAGTATAATGTGTAATGTATTCACCATTTTATTTTAGCATGTTTGCTTGCTAATATTTGCTAATTAGCATTAAACACAAATTACAGCTGAGGGTAAATTGATTTCATTTTGCAGGTGTTTCAAATACAAATCAAAGTATTGAACAAATCAAAAATGTAACCTGATGGTAGCGCTAGATGAAAAGTTAAGGTATTATAATTCATCCCGAGGGGGAACTTGAATGTCTGTACCAACCTCAGTGGAAATTTATCTAGTTGTTATTGAGACATTTCACCCCAAATCACAAATGTGAGTATAAAGTTGTATAAAATTAAAATTTTATATACATACCATATATACCAAAGTAAAGTACATGTACCTAAAAATAGTAATTAAGCATAATACTTGGGTAAATGTAGTGTTTTTTTTCTAATTGCCATGGAAACAATTATTTGGTATTTTTATCCTCTTCTTGGCTATCACAAACTGCTCTCTGAACCAGCCAGTGAAAAGCAGCTAAATTGTAAACAAACTTTTGTCCCAATCCATCCAGTGGATGTCAAGTTATTTCACTTAATGAGTGAAAATTTTGACCTGATGATGGCACTACCAAAGTCATTCGGATTTATCCTGTGGGCACCAGGAATACCTGTGCCAAAGTTCATGCCCTCGAGAACACTAGCTCTAGGGGTGGTAATGATCATGCGTCGGTCAGTTGTTGATTAGCAATTGGGTGAATTGCAATGAAAGTTGGTAAAGACATTCATGGCGTCCCCCAGACGATGAGCGCCACCAAGAGGTTGACATTTTTTATTGTCATGCCGCTAGCGTGGCTAAAAAACAAAGGCACGCATAGTATAGAGGGGAAAATTTTTTGGCTGAATCCAAATGTCCAGACCTCACTGCCTTGGAAACTCAGACTACAGACTCAACAGGCGCTCCCAGGAAGTCCACGAGTGCCTACGGCTGTCCAAATCCCAAATTCATGAAGTCCGAATGGGGGCTCACGTGGACTTTCTACAGACTTCTTGAGAACCCATTTGGGGTGCAGACTCCATTGATTGAATTACCTAGAGTTCACTGCAATACAGATGGGATTTTTTTTTAATCACAGACAAAAGAATAACATAAAACATGATGAGACGTTACTTGCATCATGTAGAAAAATGTAACGATGTAATTGTGTAGAAATATGTAGAGGAAAAAGAGAGATTTAAAAAAAAAAGTCACAGTATAAAACCGTTATGTGCACGGCCGTTCTTATCAGGGGCTTATGTGACCTTACAGGTCCTGACTCTGAGCACAGTATGTATGCCCAACGTCCGCAAAGACCCAGCCTGAAAGTGCAGATGGTGGACATCTGGAATCAGCCTTTCTTTCTTTATGCAGTCCTTTGTGATGAGTGCTATATGTCCTCACTTTTTATTCTGGCACCTTTGCAAATGACACAAAAAGCCCTATCCCTCCTTTGTCTGATTCTTCTAGGTGGGTATCCCAGAATCTTCAGTAAAACGTTGTGTCCTCCAGATCGCCAGCGCTTTGGAGTTCATCCACAGCCATGGGTTGGTTCACCGTGATATCAAGCCTGAAAACATCCTCCTGCTGGACAATCACTGCTGCCAGGTAAAGCTGGCAGACTTTGGCCTGGCCCAGAAGAGAGGCACTCTAATACGCTTCATCACAGGAATCCTGCCCTACATGGCCCCGGAGCTTTGTACCGTGGCCCTGCTGGAGGGCCAGAAAGAAGTGACCACTCCTCCACTTAGTGTAGAGCCAAGCCTGGACACCTGGGCCTTCGGGGTGGTCATCTTCTGCATCCTTACGGGCTACTTCCCCTGGGAGCGCTGCATGGACTCGGATGACTTCTACCAGGAGTTTGCGGACTGGTGTAGAACAGATGAGAGACCGAACACTGACGAGGACATTCCTCCTTTGTGGAAAAGGTTCACTCCAGAAGCCATGGAGATGTTTGGCAAGCTCCTGGATCTGGATGCAGGAAATAGGTGTACAGTGGGCGAAGTGAGAGCATATGTGGAGAAGGACTGGCTTAAGAAGGTAGATGGGATTGGGCAGCAGCATAAAAAGTAAAAGTCAGCGCCTCTAGGAATAATCCTAGGAATGGCGAGGTGGAGGATCAGCTTAATACTTAGTAACAGACTGCATTTTTATATAATCCATAGCTTCTATATGCCTCGACAGCATGTAAAATATACAATATATACATTAAAAATCTCTTAATCCCTAGGCCTCTGGCTCAGTACCCTGCTTGAAAATGACATGCCCAAAATGAATACAGTATATCTCTGCAACTACAAGGTCTATATAAATAATCTTGGTATCATAATAAAGGTAACACTTGTGAGATTTCTGCAGAGGTGTAAGCATCAGTATATATGTTACTGGGTCAGAGTAAATGGAGATGGAACACAGCATAAATGAAAGATTTCATTTCCACCTAACAAAACTGTACACTTTTAGAGTGAATATCCCCTTGGAATTATGCAGTTGCATCCCAAAACCTCTAGCAAACCACAGTACAACATCTGAACATTACCTGTGCCAAGATCGATGCTAATAAAGTGAAGCAGAGCAAACTTAGAAAGGTTTTAGTGGAGGCATGTTCAGGCGGAATCTCAAAATTGGCCTTTCGGGTACCATCTGTGCCATTTGAATTTTCTCAGGTAACAAACTGTAAAACTCATTAATTTCACTTACATGTCACTATAGGTATTCATTACATCTAAATACAACTGTTTTGGCTTTGTTTTGACTTCTATATATGTCCCCATTCAAAGAAAAGGCAATGAAGTTATATATATATATATATATATATATATATATGAAAAATAATAATATAGTACAAAATGTTTGAACTATATACACGATTTTAGGTCCATGGGTGGGTTTTAAAAAAAAAAAAAAGTCCTCTCCTCTACCCATGGCCAACAAAAGACAAAAAGTGGGGCGACTGCTGTCATTTATTTGTTGTGCCAGTCTTTGAAGCAGTTTTTGTTTATGAAAATGCTGTCGAATTATAATTTGATAACACGAACAAAGAATGCTGAAGCTGTCATGACACGCATCAATATCTATTGAAAGGTCATGACCTCTAGAAAATAGCTCGCTTGGATAAATCTGTGTCAATACTGCGATTCAACCACTAGATGGAGACACATCACGTGTGTTTGCATGGAAGGCTGGGACGTAGGCCTCCTGCAATTCCTCCCCCATAACATGCAAATGAACAGAAAATGGCTGGAATCGACTCAAAATGACCCATAGACATTGGAGTAGCCATTGCTAGTGGTTTTATGCGACCAGACAAAACTTTTGATTACAAAAATAGCAAAGGTGAGAGACAATTTGTAGTTGTAAATGTAAAAAGGAAAGTTAGTTTTTGTTGTTCTTCGACGGTTTATTCAGTGAGTTTTGCTATACTGTTAGAATCTGTGGAATCTAAGTGTAATTTGATGTGTTTGTGTAGCTAGCGTGAACTGAACGATATCAGGACCGCTGTGATTGCAGGCATGCACCGTGCTCAGACAGAGAATGCTTTTTGCTACACGGTCAGTCAGTTGCTTGGTGTTTGACTTGTGTTTCGTTTAGGTACAAATGGTTACACTAGTTTACTAGTCGAGCTTCTTCTGGTCAAAACGGTGTGTCACATGACTATGTTGTCACGTATTTAAATGCCCTGTGAGGCGTTTGCTTACGCGGTGACGGGGGCTCTCGTGCATGTGGCCTCTGATATGTAGTGTTGTCCAAAGCTTGTGTCCTAGAGTCAATTTAAAAGACCATTTGACAAGAGGATTCAGACAGCAACATAAACAAAGAGCCCACAGATGCTGGAGTTCCTCTGGTGGAAGAAATACTCAGATCCTTTACTTAAGTAAAAGTCAAACATTCAACATTTTACAGTACATAAGTATTATAAGCAATATGCTACCTTACTTAACATCAAAATCAGCCAAATCATCCAAAATACTTATTATTATTATAATATATTATATTATTGGATTATTATTATTGATGCGTTAAATGTAAGTAGGATTATAATAATTGGTAAAGATAGAGCTGAGTTTAACTACCTTATACTTGCACCACTTAAGTACAATATCAATTAAGGTGGGTCATGCATTATTACCTAATCTCTGTGGCCCTGTTATGTAGAGGGGTCCTGTGTTTATACTGCACTCATATGAAAAAAGGTCGTACTCCAGCGTAGGAGTACTGGTTGGTCTCTGGGTTTTGGTCAAATAATGAAAGAGGGGCCCAAAAACAATTGTCAATCCATTCACATCCAGTTGGGCATTTCAATTGATAATTAATGCATCATATTTTATAGATAATCATGTGTTTTGAATATAAAATCTTGATCTGCAAACTAACTGCATCTGTCACATAAATGTAACATAGTAAAAAGTGCAATATTGTCCCCTGAAATGTAGTGGGGTAGAAGTATAAAGTAGAAGAAGTATCTCAAAATTGTACTTAAAATAGCAATCCACAGATTTTCCATATGAAGCTCAGTTTACTCATCACAAGGAGTACTACTTAGCCTGTAAAAACAGTAGTATAATGCCCTCTGTGACCCTGAAGGGAGCTTCCCAAAGTTAGAAAAAATATCCCTGATGATGTGTTTGGGGTTGTCTTGGACCGGGCTTTAAACTTTGAAATTTCAAATTTTGCCATCAACTGCAACACATGTTAGTCTGACATTTCATATAGATGCAGGATGCATGTATATTCAATATATATTGATCAACGTTTTGTAAAAGTTAAGTCAAATCTTTCCTGTTTATAGCTTGTTGATTCAAACTCATTAGTATACCCACCAATTTCTGTAATTATATATAAAAATAAAATCACTAAAAAGCAGTATTGCACAGGTGATGACAGTTCGTATGGTGATGTCCCCCACACAGTTCACATGATTGTTGTATCATTGTTCATAATGTTGTATAAATGGTCAAATGAAATAAAAAATATGCATCCATCCACTTAATCTTACTCTTTTCATCCACTCTCTTGGCCAGATATCACATTACCCTCTTTGAAGTTAGATCCATGACCTATGTCAGATCTCTGTCTCTGTCTCAGTCACCCAGTTCACTGACCTTCTTCAGCCCCTTTACGTTGAGTAATCTCTTGGCAATCTGCTACAGCTGGCTCGCCACTGAATGTCCTGCTTTTGTTTGGGTAAACGGGACGCCACAGGTGCTTTCAGGACGGGACGTGTCGGCCTCCGAGGTGGACGGACCCAAACTTGGCCCAGGGCCTGAACCTGCTTGGCCCCCTCATGCTTTACAGCATATTTAGGGCATTACACTAACCAGGGTCATCTTTCAGCTGACCCCTGGGCCTGGCTGCACACCCAGGCTTGTCATACAAACATACAGCTGAGGCAAATCCGACCGCAAAGCCTGTGTTGGCATTTGACTCACCAACTGTCTGTGCTGGCATTACACACATAACAGAGCCAGTGTTTAAAAAGATTAAAATAATGTTTTGCATTCCTATTCTGTGTAATGAGGCATTACAACCAGTGTATTAATCTTGCCTTCTTAAAAATAAAACTTTCCAATTTTTTCACTTTTTTACATGAGTGAGAGATTGTGCTTTCCTGGTAAATCTACCAATACAAACTCTTAATGGTAGACTATAAAGATAAGAGAAGTATAGTTTCCAGGAAACTACATCTACATGAGAATCACAAGTCTTATCATCACATGGTTTCCTTTGCCTGCTAAGTAAAGATCGTTTCGTGCTGTTATGAAAGGCACTGTGGTCATGGATTTTCTCATTTACCTTATCTACATGGCTGTCGTGCTTCTGATACTTGAGAACTTTACACATTAGTAAATCATCATTCACTGTGATAGATAGATACACATGTCCTGGAAAGGGCCGTTTCAGGCCCTTTTGGTGCCCTAGGCTAGTGATTTGCAGCCAGGGGTACGTGTACCCCATGGAGTACTTTTTCAGTTAGCACGGTATACCTGGAAAGATTGTGTGGAGTAGCTCTGCTTAAAATAGAAATTATGATATGAATTATTTACTATTGCTTTATAGATCAGTTTGAAGCTTTAATAAGAACAACTTTTGGGTTGCCAGGTTGTGAAGAATCTCTCTGGCTGGTCAGGAAACCTGACACTGAAATGAAAACTCTAATGACCCTTTCTTTATGATTTCGTACCATGTATAACTCCTGACACAATGGCTTATTAATGTTACTGACATTTATAACTGCATTATTTCCAAATTGAATAGAATAAAAAAGAAAAAAAAGAATAAACACTTTACTTTAAGTCCCCCTATTTAGCATTAATAAGTGGTTTATTACACACTATTATGAAGTTGTATGCAGCTATAATGTCATTTTTAAGTGGTTATTCATGTACAGTATTTGTAAAAGCTAGAATTTCTCTATGGAGACACATAGTGTATTTTTAACTATATTGTCATCATGTGTTTATGCACCAGCCTTCACCTATGGGTGCCCATAGGAGGAGTTATAGTATAGTATATAGTATATAGTTGACTATATTATATCTGCTTACAAATACATTATAGTGTGTTTTAAACCATTTATTTAATGTTTATATACTGCTTATGAATGCTAAATAGGGGGACTAAATATAAAATGTTGGCAATAAATGGAATAAATACCAGTCAAAGGGATTTTTCACAACCTAGCAACTTCAAAATGAATGCAAACTTGACATAAAATTCTAAAAACATAGAAAGAGACCAAGCCTAAACTTCATCAGCGTGTTAGGATTTGCTTGTGCAGCCATGCATCCACCACAGCATCTTCTCTGGAACTATTCCATGAAAGCCATGTCGTTTGTTAAAGGGGTACTTGAACCCATCTGACAGGGCTGTGGGGGTTTATTAGACAAAAAAGTTTGGGAAACACTGCCTAGGCCACTGACCTGCTCATAACCAAAAAACACAGATTTTTTTGTTTTTTCCAACGTCATGTCGTCAACAACATGTATCCCATCAATTAGTACTGTTATATGCACATAGTATCCCAGCTATGAGTCTTATCCTGGTTTTAATCATATTTGGTGTACGGTGTTTATATGGAATATAAGTAATCAGGTTATTTGCATGTCTGCATATATGATTTTAACATTATCCAGGTTTCCGATACACTGTGCAAAAGGGGTCTTAATCTCTGCAACTTCCCAGACTTTGTTAGTCCTATACTGACTGAGGTACAGGTATTACAACAATCAGACATTCAGTTGGAGACACACTGAACACATTTTTTGATCCAATATTTACTTTAATTCTGATTTATTTGTTCCTACACAATACAATACAGCTTAAAGTGCCCACGTAGCATACAGTATTCCTGTATTTAAAATATTAAAGAAATAAATGAAATGCAGCCACTAGATGTCATTGTGACAGACTTTTAAACATTTTAAAAGATTTTCCTTCTTTGTGACGCTCATCTGACTCGTGGCACCCCCGGTAACCAACTAGATCAGCTATGCCTAAAAGCTGCCCTGCTTCTGGATATTTATTTGGTAATAATCCTTAACTGAACTGGGAGATTTTTCACATATTGTAAGAGCATGATTTTATATTTCTTATTACAAAGCTGTCTGTCTGGAAGTAATGGGAGTTCATAGTCACGTGTTCCCAGTTTGGATTTCACCCCCCCCTCCACACACACACACGTATGACACCATACACATGGGAGCACTATTAATAATACCACTCTGTGTGTTATGGAAAATCACCACAACTTGGGCGTTTCTCCCGGCCGATGTCTCGTCTGTCTGTTACGCCCATAAAAAGCGAGCATGAGGTGGCTGAAGAAACATTGATCTGTGTTTGAACAAATTAGGACCATGAGAGCCACAGCCAGCAGCGGATCCGATCATAGTGTTGAATGCATATTTCAAACATGAGGTTATAAACATTTGGTCAAAAGTGTCTGAGAATGGGCTCATATTAAGACAAGCTGTTCTTTGTTTTTTCCAAATATTAAAAGTTACATTTAAAAGATGTAACATTGATGCTAAAACCTCATGGAAGTCTGAAAAGATGATGAAATTCTGAACTGAACCTCACGTAAATTCACGGAAGATAAAGGAGTGCCAAAGGTCCTCCATAAAGAAGCAACTCATATACTGATTTACTTTATTGCCCCTGATAATCTGTGATTGTATGCACAATAATTTCTGATAATTAAAATATTGCTGGGCACATTACTGATTAATAATATTTACATGCATAAAATAGACAGTAGCCTCACCTTCTCTGTTGCTACCTACGACCTATGTCTCCCAACACATTATTTTTGATAAGCCACTAAAAGAGAACGTGAGTGTGAGAATTACATTCACTAAAGATTTTGGCTAAACTGATTTTGGTGATCTCACTCTCAAATCTGAGTTGTTGGTGCATCCCAACAGCACTTTCAACTGCATTATCATGCAACAATAACAAAACATTGAAACTGAAACAATGCACAATGTTCACAGAAATGGAATACATCTGCATACATCTGGATTTTCATACCGTATTGAAATGATGACAAAGATTATCTTGAAGGAAGGAAAATCACTCTCAAAAATCTAACAAGACAACAAGTGCAGCCATGCTAGTGATGGCACAGTGGTGCTCTATGCTAAATGCTTATGTCAGCATACTAACATGCTAATATTGTATAATGTTAATAATCTTATTTTAGCTTGTTAGCATGCTAACATTTGCTAACCAGTACTAAACCCAAACTACAGCTGAGGCTGATGGGAATGCCATAAGTTTTGCAAGTATTTGGTCATAAACCTAAGAATTGGACAAATTACAAGTACTGGACACAAAAAAAGTGACCTGATGATGGCGCTAGATGAAAAGTTGAGACATGACCAAAGTTATTACAATACAACCTGAGGGGAACATGAACATGTGTACCAAATCTCATGGCAATCCATGCAATAGTTGTTGAGACGTTTCACTCTAAACCACAAATGTGAACCTCATGGTGGCGCTAGAGAAAACGTCAGGGGATTACGAAAGTCAGTAGGATTCATCCTCTGGGGACCAGGAGTGTCCGTATCAGACTACATGGCAATCCATTCGATACTTGATGATATTTCAGTCTGGACCGAAGAAGTGGGCTGGCCGAATGGCTGACACTGTTATTCCAAGAGCTCCGCAGATAGCATGGCTATAAACAATGGTATCCTTTGTAAAATTATACATTAAACATGATTTGATGTTAATGGACTAAACACCAGTATGATCTTTTAATGCCAGGTGGAAAGAGGGTCAGAGGATTACAGAGACAAGGCTTCCTCAGATCACTGCATTAGCCTGAGCGCTGACCAGAGTTTGCTCTCAACTGCCTTGTTATCAACAGAGATCATTTCTGTTGTCAACAAAGAGGATTTCTTATTAGAATCTTACAAATTCAACTAAACAACACAAGCCCTTTGAGGTTCCCCTGGTCATGCTGGGCCCCACTGGGTCCTGCTACCTGAGACTGAATGAAAACATTATTTCACTTACAGATCACTATGTCTCCGTTGTATCTATTTCAGCTTCAGCCACACAGCCGACTTAATCCTACCTCATGATCCCTCAGCAAGGCCTCTGACAGCGGGGTTGGGTGCGATGTTTACATATCATAACAGGGCTGCTGCTTACAAATTAGTCCCGTTGGGTGTATCGCTCGCTCTGTGATCTCAGTGACCCCTCAGTGGCTAACTCCTGACTAAACATGTGAGGCACTAGCAAGTCCATCAATCTCTTAAAAGCAGCACCAGTATGTCTGTCAGTCCCTTTCAGACGGCCTTACTCATGTTAACATGTGTAGTGAGCAGCTGCTCTCTCTCCCTATGTCTCGACCATTGGGGGGAAATGTTTAAGTGATTATAGAGAATGTTAAATTTTAAATTTTATTAAAAATGTTTTGAGCAGAGCCAGAGTGTTTGGATTTCTTTTGTCGTCCAGGGGCACCACTTGGCTGTATGTAGTAAATGCAGAACAAAATCACAACACAAATTGGACAAATTAATAGATATAAATTAAAAAGAAATTGAAAGCTATATGAGACAAGCAGTAAATTTCAGGCAATATTGAGTCACTCTACAAACGACGTGCTGTGAAGAAAACGGCTTATTGTGCTGTGTATCAAACTATATATGACATATATAACATACAGTTTGATACTCAACATCTGAGCCATTTCTAAAACTCGGGAGTCTCAGAGGCATCATTGGATGCGGATAAACCTAAAAGTGGTAATACAGCACACACAGTCTTGGTAAAGAATTCCATGTTGTTTCTGCACATAACTGCTATTAACACAAAGCTCACACATGAAGTGTACATATCCAGTTTAAAGGCTTCTTCAATGGACTGAATTTAAACACACCATGAAAGAGATCATACAGAAGAGACAGTTTTCCTTCTGTTTTTTTAATCAGTTTAGTAAATGTAAGTACTTTACAACACCTACATCGTTGTTGAAGGCACTCAAACAATGAAGATGACAATCATGGCTAACTGAACATTATATTCATGTTTTATAGAATATGTTTAAAGGAATAGTTTGACATTTTGGGAATTATGCGTGTTTGTCTTCTTGCAGAGTGTTAAATGAGAAGATTACTACCACTCTTATATCTGTACGGTAAAATTAAGCTAGACCCGCAATACGGTTAGCTTAGCTTAGCACAAAGACTGGAACCAGGGGGAAACATCTAGCCTGGCTCTGTCCAAAGGTAACAAAATCCGCCTAACAGCACGTCTAAATCTGAATAATTAACACGTTGTATCTCGTTTGTTTGATCTGTACAAACACTGAAGACAACACATTGTCGAGAAATAGTCTGGCACACTCTCTGTAAAACCCCACCTTGTTGATTTGACTTAGGTTTTTGTACAAATTAAACAAACAAGATATAATGTGTTAATTAGTGAGCTTTAGACATGTTTCTGGGTGACTTTTTCTTACCTTTTAAACAGCCCAGCTAGCTGTTTCCCCCTGTTGCCAGTCTTTATGCTAAGCTAAGCTAACTGGCTGCTGGCTCTAGCTTCATATTTACTGTACGAGTGGTATCGATCTTCTCATCTAACCCTCAGCATCTATTCCTTTAAAAAGACATGTGAAATCTTAATGTTAAACATTCTTACAAAGCTTATGAACTTAAAAATATACAACGTAACAATGTTGTAATATGACCTGAGTTTGCTGTATTGGATGTTTTACACAAGGAGTTTGACTGTAACATTTATTTAATTTTTGCTGTCTCTGTGTTTTATGGAGTTTATTTTATAGACCTTGTTCATATAGGTTATTGCAACTGATAGTTAAATTGGCAAACTACTGCAAAAGTAATCTCATAAAATAATGCGGAAATCATAGAAGCACAACTATTGTATATACATTTTTTTTTAAACAAAAGTATGTCTAATTAAAGAATCATATATGATTGTAAAACATTCGAAGCAGATTTCATCAAAGCCATAAAACACAACAGCAACAGGCAGTAGACTTTAGAGCAAAAAAAGAGTTATCACTCTAACTTTGTACATTTAAAGGACATTTTATCACTCATTTTCTTCACCAGTAATTTGATGGTAGGCCAACACTGTACATTTAATAATACACACTTGTGTGCACTTAATCTCACTGGGAGGTACATAAATCAGCAGTACACAATCAGATTATGTTTTCTGTGTATACAGGAAATGTCTAAGACTCAGATCATTATAATTCAATTACTTTACATCTTGGGACGCATTCTGATTTTTATACACATCATTTTTGCATTATTTGTAAGCTTATTTTAACTACTTCAGCAAATCTTTGCTGCATAAAAAGATTATTTACTGTAATATTGTTTGTCCATAGGTAATTTGGACTTTTTTGAGTAAGTAAGTAAGTAAGTAAGTAAGGGAGCTGGTTTTTGGGGTGATCCAGTTAGATTTTATTTCAGTAGATTTTAAACCCAGTTTTGGCTCACCCATCTTGGCCCGGCACCAGATAGTTCTCATCCCCCTGCACCAATCCTGGAGGTTCCGTTGCGACTCTTTCAGGTGTGGTTTGAGGACTGTAGTGGACTTCAACTTTAGTCTGAGCGATTTCAGGGCAGGCTTCAATGTCGTCGTAATTCTCATGTGGGTCGTCCACCTCGTAGGTCACCCCCTCTGTTAAGACGAAAAACAGCTGCATGTTAAAATTAGCTCTGTATGAGTGCTCACAATGTGAGGATTTGTTAAGATTTGGTATTTAAGTGTGGAAAAATATGTGAATAAACTGGTTCTAAAACTTTCCTGTGCTTTGATCAAGGGCACCCTCATGGATGTAGTTGTCTCCTGAGGCACCAGCAGTGGCGGCCTGAGAGGTCAGGGGCCTAGCCTCAGCAGCTTCATCAATATCATCGTAAGATAAAGAGGCATTGCTCCGCGTGTCGCTTTCCATGATGACTTCAGCCTCTGATCTGAACCCTGCAACGAACAACAGAAACATTGTTTCACATTGTCCCACATTTCAAATCGCAATACCCTGCGTTTCCATCATGAAAACATGAGCCCATTAAAATAAACGCAGTCATGAAAGATATTTTTCCCATATTCTGAATCAGTTTTTACTTTGAATATCAAGTTTGAATATTAAGATAAAACTTTATTTAGAAGAAATTCACGTTACAGCATAACAGATACATGCTAAGAGGCAAGAAAACTGAAAAATAACTATTTGAATGAAATGAAGAAAAAAAAGAGATTAAAGAAATTAGAGAGGTGGCATTAAAAAAGCTACAATACAATATATAGATTACAATACCTTAGGCTAAGTGAATTGTGCAAATGAAATCCAGTTGTGCAACCCTGGCATCTATGATGTGTGAACTATATAAACTATAAGTATATATGTATAGGTATGACTAATAAGTACAGTATACATAATAATAAAGTATATGTTACATATATATGTATAGTATATTTAATATAGACATGATATACAGTAATGAAGTATAAATAATAGAAATCGACGAGAATAATGTGATATAGCCTGCATGTGATAATATCAATATAGTTGTAATGCAGTATTATATAGTGATGTAAGTAATAAAATGACATTCTAAATAAAATAGTGTTAGATATGTTACTACTTCTTATACTACTACTCCCATTAATAACAATACTGGTGATATAC
The DNA here is from genome assembly GCA_002120245.1 of Maccullochella peelii. NCBI lineage: Eukaryota > Metazoa > Chordata > Actinopteri > Centrarchiformes > Percichthyidae > Maccullochella > Maccullochella peelii. The sequence goes on along the minus strand of LKNJ01001362.1, from coordinate 23,804 downwards.
AATTAAGGACAAAGTGCAGCCTGTGATTATTATTCACTTTTCTATACATTTTTTAGAAAATTACAAAACATAATAAGTAGATAAATGAATGAATGAATGAATATGTTTGAGACTCACTGTCACGACCGAAGTCTTCCATTTCATTTGCTTTGCTCATGACATCTTCATAGCCGTCACTTTCAAACTCGAATTCTGTGTTTGACATCATTCTCGCTACATCAAAAAAAGCGTTAGGCATTTACTAGTATATGACAAAACACCAGTCTCATGTTAATGTAGACTAGAAGTTAGTACACAACACATGCACATATTACAACTCTGACGAGGTCTGGAGATTTTTGTTCAGATAAGCACTGGTGAGCAGAACTGATGTGCTGCTGTTTAAATTTCTACTAGTTTCTATGAGCTGAAATACAAATGCTGGAAAAGGCAGCAGTGATACCATTATTTAAAATGGTCATATACAGCAGTCAGAATTGAGTCCGCATGCAGAAAGACTGGCCTCTTGTGGCAAAAAGGCTCCAGCACACCTTTTCATTACACTGGAATGATTAGGATAGTTGCATTTGTTGAATTGTTGGAATGGTACATATTTTCAAGGTAATTCATTAAAAGTGAAACAAATGATCAATCAGTATTTAATCCTAACTGAGGCAAGGGCAACCAGCAGAAGATATGCGTAATAGAATCATATACTCACATGAGACAATCTTGGCTTTCTTGGATTTCTTGACAATGCAGATTCGTATAAAGACCACAGTCAGTATCACCAGAATCAGGAGTAATCCTACTCCCAGCATAATAGGCACTATGGGGACCTGGGGTTCTGTCTTTGGATTGATTGGTGTGATCGCATACCCTGAAATCAAACACAGCCACATTGCCTTTTCTGCATTTATTCACAGAGTGGGACCGGTACTTCATTCATCTAGTTATTCTGTGCGTTAATCAAATCAGAAACAACTGAATGAATATTTTGGGAACCAGCCTGACTTATTGGGAAAGGATTCATGACTTTGGTTACCTTCACAGTATATCTCAGCTGGTTTGACTCCTTGACAAGACTCTTGGAAGACGCAGTGGTTGATGTCCATGTGATCTCTGGTGCAAAACAATTGTGTTTTCAAGTTGACCTTGAAAAAGATCCCAGTTTAATTATACATAAGTCACAAGATACTAATGAGAGGGACCTTGCCACAAACAAACAAATAAAGTGGAATACAAAGATTTACCTTTTCGTTTTTGTTAGTTGTCTTTATGCTAGGAATGAGACCAGGACAACCAACCTTTTCACACAGCTTTTCCTTTAAAATCTTCATATAAGGTGACAGGGGACACATTTTTTCCCAACTATTTCGATAATTGACTTCAATCTGACCTCCACATCTTTCTGTGGTCTTGAACTTGATATTGCCTGCAAAACAAATAAGTAAATAAAAATAGTTCAAAGTTCAACTCTTCAGCTTTGGAGCTTGACGATGGTGAGCTTAGTTTAGCAACTATTTCAGTAATACAAATTATTAAAATGGATTCACTATTTCACTGCTAGCTGCAAAGATCCTGAAATAAATGTACTCCAACACGCATGAGATTACTTCAAAAAATCCAAAAATGTAAAGCATAAAAAGGGGAAACATGTATGTATTTTACATTTAATGGGCAATTAAGTCGATTCTTTATATTCAGATAAAATATCATGAATAAGAATCATTGCTGTAAAAGTAGTTGTGAACCCGAAAAGATGCTAAAACTCAGTGAACAACTGTGCTACCTGTACTAGAGAACATGTTAAAGCGCACACTCAGATCAATCAATACAAGGGAAAACTATTATGGGAAGACAATAGGCGTTTTCAGACCGGAGGAACTTTTTCATAGTTCTAAGAACAGTTGGAGGAACGATGGTAGTTCTAAGAACTGAGTTTTGACGAACAGGAAGATTACAGTAGATGAATACTAAGAATCTTTGATGGTACAGAAAGCACATACATGCATACATACTTACCAATACAGTAAATGGACACCAACTTTCCCTTACACGTTCCCTTAAACCGCTTGCACTGGCCAAGTGTGTAATGGTAGTCCTCACACATGACATGGAGGTACTCCTCATGTGGGCTAGGCTGCCTACCACTGAAGATATCGCCAATAGCATTGCTACAATTACGTTCTTGGCAAACCAAGTGTGAATAGTTGTTGTTCCAGTGAGTGTCGCACACTTCGATATTATTTATCTTCACATCACCGTGACATGTCTCCGAAAGGGTGACATTGGGCTCATCTAGGAAGGAAAGCAATAAAATGACAAGATAAAATATTGAAGGAGGAGTAAGCAGTATTAGGAGAAATTAATCAGATTTTCTTTTATTATCTGTGACCCCAGTGGCTAAATATGTGAGAACACATCAAGTCCATACCAGCAGAGATACTTTAACACATTTAACACTCTATGGGACATACAATCAGCAGCTAACAAAATGTCACTCATTAACAGCGAAAATGGAGCGCTACGGACGGTATGTGGCTCTGGGGAGTTCCGAAGTGTGGAAGAAAGAATTTCACATGCTGCCAGGGTTTATATTACTCCACACTAGCAAAGTTACTTTAACAATGACCCATATGGACAGAGCACACTACATGCAAAAACCTGAAGGAGCAACACATTCATGATACCTTGCTTCGGCCTATTTTAAGTTTATAATGTTTACAATCCTTGTGCCAGCTATGGAAATTCCACTTCACAATATCAGCAATGAAGAAGAACAAAACTCAGAAGTTTTACAAAAAAAACTTATTCCTGTAAGAAATAAGTCAGTTTTTTCTATAGTGAAATGTCATCATAATTTTTTATCTAAGTGAATTGTCAGTAGAATACCTCTACTACATTAACTATTAGACATATCCTAGCTTGTGATAGGCTCTACCATCTGTAGCAACCTGTAATTTGAAAGGAGTGGTGAAAAGATTGATACTACTCTCATGTGGGCACGCTGAATGGGAAACTACAGCCAGGAGATGGTTAGCTTAGCTTAGCTTAGCTTGAACACTGAACAGCTTGCCTGGCTCTGTCCAGAGGTAAAAATAGGAATACAGGCTACCAGCAAAGACAAGTTGTGGTTTTCCGGAGGGCTAATTGCTGGAGTATTTCTTGGTAATAGTCCAGCTCATAACCGCCCAGAAAACCACAATTTTTCATTTTTACACTCTGTGTTGTGTACCATTTAAACAAAGCAATTACAATGTGTTAATCTGTTAGCTTTAGAGGTGCTGGTAAGCAGATTTTTTTAACTTTGGGCAGAGCCAGGCTGCTACCCCTGCTTCCTGCTTCCCCTGTGTCTCACTGTTAGGAGATTTCCGATGCAACTGCAAAGATAGTATGATCATTTGACAGCAATCGTGCATAAACAAATTTTACCTTCACATTCAATAAAGAGCTGCTGCTTCTGTGAGGGCGAGGTTTGGTTTTCACAGTCCCAGATGTTTTCTGGATTCTCTACACCTGCACAGCTGAATCTTCTGTTCCAGTAAGTATCCCATGTATTTGTCTTGCTTGACTTGAAGCGGCCACATTTCAGATCCTGACAAAGCCTCTCCCCCTCAGTTTTTGTCCAGCTGTCAGCGGAAACAGCGCTTATTTTTCCCTCCGAGTGAACAAACACATCTCCACTACAGGCGCTGTTGACTTTCAGTGCCATCTTACTCCAGACTAAGACAAGAACCGGGGACAGGTGAGATAAGATTCAGGAAATACAAAACTCACAAAACTTGATGTAATTAGCAAATATGAAAGAAACTAGTGAGAATTAGCTTGCACTATGATCCTCCACCAATTTAACAATGCCTCCTGCACATGTTTGTTATGTCTAAAGATTAGCTAATATTTTAATTGTTGGGCAAATAAAATAATCTTGATTAAAGTTTAATGTTAAAGAAATGGTTTGACATTTTGGGAAATATGCTTATTTGCTCGATCAGTGGGAAAATCGATACCACTCTCATATCTTTTTGTTAAAGATACAGCCAGCACCCGGTTAGCTCAGCTTAGCGCAAAGATTGTGACAGTGACTTTAAGACTTCAAGCCGGCCAAAGAAATAGTCCAGCACATAATCATTGTTGTACGGATTATACCAACAATATATAACATGGTAATTAGTGAGCTTTAGATGTGCTGGTAGGTGGCTGCTTCCCGCTTCATATTTCTCTGCCAAACATGAGAGAGGTATAAATATTCTCACCTTGGCAAGAAAGTGAGTAAGTGTATTTCACAAAACAATGAACTATTCCTTTAAAGGAAGGTCCCAGATTTGTTTGAATGCTAGAAGAAAAACTTCAGCTGAAAATTGCCCATGCACTATTCTGACTTACACATCCTAACTTTTCCAACATGCTATTTCTTTGTCAAACTACAGCTTATGTTTTGTCATATTTTCTCTGTGTTGTCCTTTCATTTCAAAACATCATGCTCAACTGTATAGGTAAAGTGGTGACAGAGTATAGGGATAATGAAGACATTTTGAAAGGGATCAATTTGAGACAAAATCATTACACATACGGGAGCATTGGAGGCCACCCAGATTGCAGGAGCGCTTGTCAGAAGTGATATTACATGCTGTTAATGACTCTTTGCCATTTCCAGAACACTGTATTTGTGAAATGACATGCCCCTCTTCTGATTTAGGTCCAAAGAATTCAATGTTCTTGACAGCCTGACCACATTTCAGCTCCCCACAGATGGTGTTTTGTGTTTTGATGTCTTTCAGAGCGTCCATGCACACTGGGAGCCACTTGCCCACATAGTACAGTGCCACATTTCCAGAACATTTGTCGCTGGAAGCATTAAATTTGGACATGATACTACCTGCAGCAAAACAATGAAAGGTACAGAGTTGTCATTTTTATGTCATGTTATTTTCATGTCATTTGTTATTCTAATAACACAAAGAAGAAAAAAAGAATCTGGTTCTGGATTAAAATACACACTGATGGTCAATAATGTCAGCTCTGAACAGAAATAAAATGGATTTTAAGAAAGTCAGTCTCATGACCACTGAGTTATGATGATTACAATTGATCATGTAGCTGTGTGCATCAAAATGTATGCTCTCCTTAATAGGTGCTTGTTTCCCATAAATAGGACACACCTTTAAGAATTTTGAAGAATTAACCACGTGTCTATTATTGTTACCATGGCAACAAAGATCCAAACATTAACCACATATTTATTATTGTTACCACGACGACAAAGGTACGGTTCGCCTGCCGCTGGTACTCTCCCACAGTCATATATGTTGTTTAGGGAGTCATTGGCAAACGACCTATTCTGTCATTTAGATGAGGACGTGTTGTTTTTGGCATGTGGCCTAACTTCCATCCAGATTTCACTAGAATCTTTGAGATGTTCTGCTAACTACCTAGCAAACAGATAAAATATATATCACCCCCCTGGCAGAGGTAATAGGGGGAAATGCAATAGTAATTTGGAAAAAGGCATTTTAAGTTGGTAGGAATCCATGAGGTATTAAAGCTGACCAAAAGGGTAAACACAACAGTCGTAATTATGATCATATTTTAAAATGTTTTTGAACATCCAATCCATTACCTGAGCAAACAACATAGGCTGGGTTTCGATTACAGGTGTCATCATCAGATGCGACAAAGTTGCACTGGTTCAGGCTGGTAGTCTGCATTGTACTGTGCAAACTCTTGAAGATCACCTCACGTTTGTTAGGCAGGTTGTTGGCGTGGTGGATCGGATCCCCACAGCCCAGGTCTTTACACAGCATCACAGACTTTTGGTGTGTCCAGGTGTCCGCACACACACCCCCACACTTCCCGTTCACACAAACGTTGACATGCCCCCAACACTCATTGGTCAGGTTCACTTCAATTTTTCCTGTTGTGGCAACCAAAAGGCAAATAGCGAAAGGCATGAAGTTGTGTACAGACATGCATCAGCAGATTATTTCACAATTAAAGAATTTCTTGGACCAGTCTAAGACAAATGTATGATATTTGTAAAGTTTCAGCATAAATGGAGTAATGGAGTAGAAGTTTGATTGTAGTTTCCCTGTCAGGCCAGCAATGGTGCAGCTATGACCATTAAAATTCAGAAATGTTATAGCGCCCCTCTCAGGTCAATTTGTGTAGCATAGTGTAAAATGCATCATCATCAACTGGACCACATACAATCATTGACATAATAAATGAATGCCATGACGAATACAGGATACGTTTTCAATTCATTTTCCATGTTTCAACACCGCCTCACCTTACCTGAGCATGTGACAGTGGCAATAGTGTCATTGTAGTCAGATGGCAGAGTTGTTTTTTCACATTCAAACAGCGATGTGGTGTTGAATGAGCAGCTGTAAGATTCATTCCAAACATCTTTCATCACATCAGCTTTAATGAAGTCAGGCGGGGAGGCGTCCCCACACTGCACCTGCTGACATACTGTGTTTGCAGACTCTTGGTTCCATGTCTTTTTAGACCCGGAGAGCCAGTAGGTTTTGGGACCGTGCTCTATCCCCACCATGCCAGAACAGGAATTGTTCAGAAATACCACCTTGTGCTCTGACAGGGACAAAAAAAGGAAAAAGAGATATAAAGCAAGTGTTAGGATTGTGATAGACTGGCAACTTGTCCGGCGTGTCTCCCTCGTCCTTCACAATGCATGCTGGGATAGGCTCAAGCCCCCACACAAACTTGCATATGGTTTGCAAGTATAGAAAGTTACTTTTGCCCAAGAATCAGGAAAATGTTAAACAATAACTCTGGACCATAAGTTGTTATAACTAATTATCTTTTAGGGACTATGCCAAAAGAAAAGAAAAAGAAAGTATAAAACCCTAAACTGTACATATGGCAGATTTTATTTGAAATTTTTCTCCCTAAGCGCTTAAACAGTCTGATTAAGCATTTGATTGAGTACATTTTGAGCTGTGATATCTTGTTTGAAGTTTGTTTTCAAAACCAAAACCTTTTCAGCTGGCTTCCTTTTTGGTAGAATTTTCAAACACGAGCATATTTTCTTGATACAGTTTAGTTTCAGAAAATTTACTGAACAGAAGGATGCAACAAAAAAAAAAAAGATGATGACTGTCCATTGACATGTAGGTGGTATTGCTAAGAAAATTATTAAATCAGTATAATGTCCTGCCAATTTTTGAAATGTTTTTAATCATTCCAGGTTGATACTGCTAACACTACTTGGTTGTGTAATTAAACAACTTAAACAACCTTTTAAGGTGATATCAATATTGCGTTTACAGCTGCTGCCCCCAGGTGGCAAAAATAATTCAGTTTATTGCCAAGTAGGTTTTCACATACAAAGAATGTGTATGTTGGTGCATAACAATAAACATAGTAAGGAAGCAAGTACTGCAAGTCAAGAGGCATAAATATAAAATATAAAATTGACAATAACTGTATGGAATTGGAGAAAGACAGTCATCCACAACAAGAGAAGGTCAAAGGGCAAAACACACAAATGGAAAAAACACTCACCCTCACAGGTTATCCCCATTGCCTCCGTCCCTGCGGGAGGCTTGTTTGAGTTATCTGTAATACACTCAGATATGTTTAAGGCGTTTGACTTGCAGTTTACAGTCTTATCCAGGAAATCACCTGAACCCTGACTGAACTTTTCAGGAGTGATGTCGTTTCTTTTATTCCCACAGTTCAGTTGTCTGCAGACAACATGTGAATTGGTGTCTGTCCATCCCTTTTTATCGACCCTTTTCCATTGGCCCTCATGCTGGATCTCCACTCTCCCAGCACACTTTCCAGGACCGTCCATCAGTCTCACTTCCATACTATCTGTACCATGACAGCAAGAGAATTGTCAAAGATGGACAAAGATAGACATACTAAATAAAAAGCTCTTACTGCATACATTTGAGCAGAAATAAATCTAATCACATTTTTGCTTCCACCGTAATGTCAACGTAAAGTTGTACTCTTTATTTCTAAATCTCAAAAAGCATAATTGAAAAAAAACAAACAGGAGGGTACTGTCGCCATAGGATCACTGCCATATCTCACCTGCACAGACTACGTAGGCGATGGAAGCACATTGGAAAGCGTTTTTGTCACGCTTGGCCCTACAGTGCCACAGTGAGGACTCTTTGCCTGAGCATGTCACATAGTCCATTATCCCTGTTTTTGTGGACCTCGCTCCTTTACTAACCACCTAGAAGGAAGCATTTATGATCATTTGGATATCATGTCATTCATTTGTGGGATGACAGAATGATAAAACTAATTACTGATATAGATAAAATACTTGAAAGGAATAGTTTGACATTTTGGGTAATAAGCTTATTCGCTTTTTTGTCAATAGCTGAGAAGATCAATACCACTCTCATATCTGTCTGTAAAATGTGAAGCTACAGCCAGCAGCTCGTTAGCTTAGCTTAGCTTAGGTTAGCAAAAAGACTGGAAACAGGGGGAAGCAGCTAGCCTGGCTCTGTCCAAAGGTAACAATAATCCACATAACAGCACCTCTAAAGGTCACTAATTGAAATAAAAAAAATTTAATGTTAGCAAACTTTATGTAGATATTTCTGAGTGACATTGAGTGTAATTGTCACTTGTGGCCACAGTGGCTGCTGTTCAGCAAAAGTTACATAGGCTTGCATTAAATAAAACATTTTTTTGAATTACTGCTACTGAAACCTGACACTGAACTCACATTGCCGCAGTTTAGCTCCCTGCAGACTACTTGAGCATTCTCCTCGGTCCAGCTGGAGGCACACACAGGCTGACTTAAAGCATTCACTTCAATATGAACTGCACCGTAGCACTTGCTGGATTTACCATTGTCCATCAGAACTACTTTAACCTTGTCTGTGGGAAACAAAAATATAGGAAAGGGTTCATGATTTAGATTTTCAAGTGGCTCAAGTGGTTTTTCTGACGTATATTTAATTCAGTTGAAGAAATAATATATATATGTAATATAAGACAAAACAAAATGAAACATTCTTTTGATCTGGAAATACCGTAACAGAGTGGTTGCTCTGAGGTTGCTTGTGGACAAGATGTGTTTGAATATTAATTTGTTGAATTACCTGTGCACGTCAGGTTTATGCCATTGTCACTCTGACTGTGACTGACACTGGCACCACAGTGCATTTGCTGGCACCAAACATCAGGACTGGTTTCACGGTCTTTAACAGGATTCCAGTTGCCATTTTCCTCTATTTCCAGCTGCCCAGAACAGACATTTGTGTTTCCTTTGAGCTGCAGTCTCTCATAACCTGTTTAAATGAACCATTTTCTTAATTCACTGATATGTTGCAACACTTGAGTAAACTTACTTACTATATGCATGTTACTGTGTGTGTTACCTGTGCATATGACAGAAGCAGGATTTTGGCAAGGTGTCGATTCCTCAGTTGCACACTGCCACAGATTGGTTATGTTTTCAATGCCTGAACATTTGATAGCCATCTTCTTAGAGCTTTGGAATCTTTTCCAACCCATCCATGGCTGCTGAACAATCTCCTTGGATGTGCCACACCCGAGGCTTTTACACAAAAAATTGGCATCCTCTTCTCCTTTATGTGGGAGGAAGCATACATGCAGTATTTACTAATCACTATCATAGTATTCAACAAGTAAAGCTGCTTTGAGAATGGGAATTTATACAAAATGAGATAAAAAATAATTATGAAGACACATGGCCCTTGGTGATTTATCATATCATATTCATGTTTGCTACACTGTCTGTATATAGCAATACTAGTGGTGGAAAGTAACTAACTACATTTAATTAAGCAGGAAATATTTAAAGCAATAGCTCACAACAATATATCACAGCCGGGAGTATGGCAATATGAAAGTTATAGTACCATTTTTATTAACATGTTCATGAAGCATTCATAAAGCCATAGATATAATTGTTAATAATAAATAGTAATAGGCCCTCCTGGCGGTTGCTATGCTACGCTGCTCCACAGTGTAGCATAGCATCTCGCCTTTACCGTTTCTGACAGCAGCATAGAAATCTCGCAAAATTCCACTGACCTGCTCCTTTGACACTGTTTTTTAAAAAAAAAACATTTTTTTCCCATTTTCCTAGTTTTACTCCTTGTAATGGATTATTTTTTACATTGTTGTACTGAGTACTTCTTCCACCACTGAGTAATTTATCTTACAGCCATCCCACTCTGGGTTACTCCATGTTGGTTACTGCATTTGCACTTCACATGAACAAAATGTCCTGATTTCTCTTTTGAACTCAGGCACTCCTATCACTTAGAAAGACTGAATCCTGTTGAAGTGAACTGTATGCATGATGCTAACTCTTACTCCAGATGTCAGCACAGAAGTAACCTGAATGTGTTTTCCCATCTGTGAAGTACTGGACAGCTCCCGCACATTTAAATCCATCCAGGCTTATTTTGATTTGATCTAGAAGAGCAAAAACAAGTCAATTACAAATAAAATGAACAATCAAAGTCACCATTATCATCATCATCATGTGATTTTCTATATGTTGGATTACTTTTAGCACAGAATCTCAGACTTTTTAAAAGCATACTTCTCAACATATGTGTCTCAATGTAAAAAGTCAAAGTTTAGCCTTACTTGTACATTTAACCTTTTTCACAGTATCCTTTTGGTAATGGCTGATGCCCCAACCAGGATATTCACATTCCCACAGATGACTCTCATTTCCTTTGCACTTTACTTCATTGAGCCAGACTTTGCTATCAGTGGGCCGAATCACAATCTCTGTTGTTGAGTTCACCACAGGACTCCCACAGTGCGTGCTCCTGCACACCACTTCTTCAGTGTTCCTGCTCCAGTATTTATCTCCAACGTAGCCCCATTTGTTATCGTAATAGATTTCAACGTGGCCTTCACACGGGTTGTTTCCATTCCTTAGAATCAGCCTTTTCTCACCTGGTTACATAGCAGGAGGTTTACAGAAGTATGTAAATAAAGTAGTCTATACGTTTCCATTTTGTAGTCTTCAATCATTTATTTATTGTGTATTTTGAGGTTGTTGCCAGCGTTTTTTTATACATGGTCCATACCTGTTTCTGAGCCCCCTACCCACATCTGCTATGGCAAAATTGACTTTTACAAAAACTTTTGCAAACCTAAAATCTGACTGCCGTGACACTTCTTCTTTTAACTATTACATACTGTTCGGGTCAAATTTGACCCATTTTGACATTTGACAAAATGACCCAAAATGCACAAAAATGAAAATATTTTAAAATGTTATACTTTTGTACAGGTGCTACAAATGTTTGTACATTGAGGCTGTTCTGGGTCAATGGATACGGTGACCCGTATCCATTGAAATGGATTTTAGATCCACCAGCGTGGGTCAAATGAAGAAATATTGTAGTTTTAGGGAATTTTGAAACTGTACATGCCATGTCTGTGTATATTTTTTATGGGACAGTTGGTCTTTGAAGTGTCATGGGGAAATCTCGAAACAGTGAAAGAGTAAAACATCATAGGATGATCATATATGGTGCACATAAGGAACAGAGGTCATTTAGGCTAATTATACATTCTAAATAGATCTGTTTGTCTAATTATAAGAAACATTGAATTTTTTTCTTAAAAAAGCTCCATTTAGACCCAAGTACTGTAAATATTAATTCAGTATATAATATTGGAAACTGTATTCCCCCTATATGCTTAATTGTATATGTGCTTGTACACATTTTTTACTAATTAGGAAATTATTTGACGGACCTGTAAAATAAGTGTTACCATAAAAAGTCAAACATCTCACCAATATTGATATTTACACCAAATGTTATTCAAAGACAGCTTTTACTAAGTTTTGGATTTGGGGGATTTTTCCCCTTCTGTCTTCTTCCTTCTTTGTTTTATTAAAACTCATTTTACAAAGTCATGATATTTTGCACAGCGGCCAGATCCGGTATTGGGGACATTGTTCCTGATGGTGGCGCTTTACAACTATTTGATATTACTTTAGAATTTATTCAAACATCACCCAAATTGCTTTAACAACATATAATATTAATTTTTAAAGAATTTTGATGTAGGTATTTTGTTTTGAAGTTGTGAAAGTTTTAGCTAAAAGACAAAAGAGCCATGATGCGACTTAACACTTCGTCATTAGACATATGGTATAACTTTTGGTAATTTTCAGAAATGTTTTGTGGAAAATTAAAATGTGGCAAGATTTTGACATGTTTCAAAACATCTAACATATATGTGTTTCAATGCTATACAGTATAAGTATGATTTTTTTTAGGTTAGCTTCCTAAATTTGTGATAAATTATCAATCAATCATTTTGTTCCATTATTATTAGTATTAGTTTTTAACATGACACGAAAATGTGCCAAACTTAGCAGAATAGTCGTGTCATCCAAATTGATGCTGACAAACTTGTAAAAATATTTTTGTATGATTAACCGTAGGATTATCTAAATATTTAAATATTGATTAAAATTTAAAAAATTTAAAAATCAACAAGATGATCAAATTGACCTCTTTATGGGTTCTGAGCAAATGTTAAAACTTTTTGATCACTTTTCATTTTTTCCTTCATAACTAAACTGCTGGTCGCTATATTGATGCTTAGAGGTATAATTATAATAGTTGCTACTGCATTGTTCACAGGACCCCTTATCTTCTCATTGGAGCTTTTGCTTTCAGGAAATGACAAATTCATTTTTAGATTCAGCAAGATATTTCCTGCAGCACCTGCACATGTTCACCTTCTAAAAATAGCTATCATTGACTTAAATACAGTTTATAGAAAGGCTACATCTTTAAAAACAAAACAAAACTGGATGATTAATTTTTTCTTACCTCAAACTCCGTTAACTTAGGCAAACCACTGCCCAATTTGAATTAGTCACAAATACAGAGAGTTAAATCTAAAGAGAATACTTGTAACTTGCCTTGTAAGATCACCGGCTCAATGTGAGCTATGAAGAGGAGAAGGAGGAACCACATCATCACCACAGCTCATGACTAGAGAGTGAGGCAGATGAATGATCAGCTCAGCTTTATATTGCCAAGGATGTGCCCACCAAAAATGGATCTGAGCTGTTACATATGGTGGGTGCAATGAATTTGGTCTCACAATGAAAGAAAACTCACAAACTTGACTGACAAACTTATTGATATGGAGGATCTGGGGTGGAAAAATGAATGAATGCAAACATTATTTAAAAACAAATTGTTGAACAAGTCAGTGGGCGAAGGCTGCAAAAATGCATAGTTTATACAATACTTATATTTGTATAAAGTAAATATATGAACACTGAAATGTACTATGATGACAAACAGGAAATAATTGGAGACACTAAGTGGAACAAGTGCAACAAACATGTGGCGTGCAAGAGCACTGGCTGTGGGAAGTTTAGACACGCTACAGATTTGATGAGACTGTTAAACTGATGGCTGTTGATAAAGTGTAAGGTGGATGTTAAAGTTGAACATGACGCATTTCAAAAATGTTTGTGCTTTGTTTTTCTCTTCTAACAAAGATGGAGAAGTTTTGAGTATTTTCTCTGAGATGCAGACTTTTAATTATGATGGAGATTTACACCCATTAAATATACTGTAATATCTGCCTCAACTAGGGGAGAAAGCACACTACACCCATACCTGGAGAATGATGCAATGCACAATGATGTCTTAAATTTATTCTTTTTTTTTTTTTTAATCGCATCTGATTAAAATGTCTTTGTTTCCAATAAGGTCACAACTATTTCTTTAAACGCGGCAACGCAGATGGATGTTAACTCTCTACTGACTGGGTAAATTACATTTACTATTAATAAGAGTAGCTAATAATTGCTAATAGTTGATTTGAAACAAAAATTTAAATAAAAAAATTACATTATAAAAATGTATGGTATGACTGCTCAGCAAAAACAATTAAATACAACAATTACATTGTTGAGGACCTTGTTAGTTTCTCCAACAATGTAATTGTAAACTCATCATATACATATCCTAAAACTAAAAAATACAATATTCTGTAACTAAGAAATAGGATTAAATGAATTCAAAAATGAATAACCTTTTGTTTTATTTGAACTGAGCTCTTAATCATTGTCATTACACATAGCAGACAACATAACGTATAGTTGTCTTAAAATTGATGCCACGCTGTTAATATGACAGAGCATCTGTCTTTAATAAAGTTCAGCTATTTTTAGTGTCAGCCTTTTCCAGTAATCCTGACGTCTAAATTTGACACAGAATAGGTCCCTAAATACAAAGACTTAGCTTTAAGGAGCAGCACACTCGGCAGTCATCAAGGGAGACAAATGTCAAATTACATCAGATAAATGTCAAGCTATTAATATTCTTAGAAATGAAAGATTATTTTACTGAGAAAAAAAAAAGAAAAACTACCATCCTCCTGCTACCTATTATCGAACAGCATCTAGAAACTATAAAAAGCTCTGATAGGGACACAAAAACATTTTAAATAAGCTTTTGAATAACATGGATGATCATTTTTGAACTTTTTGAATATACAAAATCACACAACAAAACACAGATAAAAACTCCCCCACTTCCACCCCAATACACCCACAGACAGACAGTCAAAGGAAAAGGTTGCCACAGTAGTGAATAATTGTCCATGCATGCCAAGGTATGTTGTATATCCATTGGCTATAGCCGCCATAATGGAAATATCCATCCTGGCTGAAACTCTCCGTACACTCACACAGTCAGGGGATGTCCACTGAGTATGATTTAGAACCTTAAGCAGTTTAAATAAATAATACACAGAGCCACACCCAGAGGGGCACGTAAACCAACGTTCACTACTAAGTTGTATTTGTGTTCGATATAATCAGTAAAGTGACCCAAAATCTTAACAAACAACAAACAAGGAGTACCTAATCTCCTCTGTCATTGAGCCACTTCTTAAAACAACAAGGAGATGTTGATTTCCATTCTTAAATAACTATATGAACTCTTTTTATAGAAATTGTAACACTGATTTCATGATTCAACAAACTATTTGTCATTAAAAGAATGATCCCCAGTGGTGGAATGTTTACATTTACTCAAGTACTGTTCTTAAGTACAAATTCTGAGATACTTTCCTTGATCCACGAATCCAAAAAAAGCAAAGATTAGAGAAAAGCCCAAAAAACAAATTCAAATTAGTGCAGCAGAACTTCTTTCCTACCCCATTAATCATCTCACGACCCCTCAGATTTATCTTTGGAGGGGGCCCGAGCCCCAGGTTGGGAACCACTGATTCAATTACCAAACTGTATGTAAAAGAGAACCATTATCGATCCAATAATGTCATATATAATAATATTTCAGTCACTGGGGATATTTTTCTGTGGAACGAGTACATTGACTTTTGATACTTTAAGTACATTTTTTGGATATTACTTTTTTACTTTTACTTTACTTTAAAGTAGTACTTTAAATGTTCTTTACTTGTAATGGAGTATTTTCACATTGTTTGTATTAATACTTTTACTTAAGTAAAGGATCTGAGTACTTCTTCCACCACTAATGATCCCTCAACTAAAGTAGGGCACTATACCATGTATAGTTTGCCGGTGCTGTAGCAAGAGGTAAATCTAAACTTCTCTATTAAACCATGCAATCCATTCATTTACTTAAAATGTCCTCATGACAAAATACCTTGACAATGTTTAGGCCATGAAACAAACTGCTTCACAGAATCAAAATAATGGCAACTTCGCGTACGGGGGTCAGATTTTACATGTGAACCCTGCCTGGATGTGGACCGTGGTTACAGGTGCAAACTGAAATATAATAGCGCTGCACACGGCTGTGGTTTTGTGGCTTCAGACTTTCCAGAGCTGTAAGCTGTAAGTAAAAATCAACCACACATTGCTACAAAAAGCAAAACACAAATTAGAAAAACTACTCTTAAGTTCCTTCTAGTTCATTTCTAAAGGGCACTTACGTCTAGCAACTAACCTCCAACTGCTACACCGGCACTGAACACCAGTAAGACACTGTGGTTTTATTGGAAATTTTTTGCATGAAAGAGTTTTGCAAGAGTTATCTGGTGGATAAACGGAACAGAGGTATTTAGACCCTTTCCTTAGGTAAAAGTAGCACTACTGTAGCCTACTGTTAAATGTTACCAGTCCTGCATTGAAAATGTTTCTTAAGTTCCAAGTATTATCAACAAAATGTACTTAAAGTATCAAATGCAGAAAAATGACCCCTGTGACCCCTATATTACATATTATATCATTGGATTTGTATTACTGATTCTGTATTAACTGTTGGTAGTTTAATTTATAACAATTCATCATATTCTATGATTTTCTATGTAAAATCTAAAATTTTAAAGTAACTATACCTGTGAAATAAATGTAAATTTAAAAAAATATATTAAAAAAAATTAAAAATATTAAACTGAGGTCTGAACACTAGTGTGTGACTTTTGGTTATACAGTATATAATATACATGTATGTTCTCAGTGTATGAAGTATAAACTTGCTTTGATTTGATTGTCACTGTTTATTTATTTATTTTACATTTGAATTTTACATGTGTATTTGAGTCATATATATTGAAAATGACCAAAATAAACTAAACTAAACTAAAAAGTGAAGGTAACACTTTACTTCAATGTATTTTTCTTTTTAGTATTTATAAGCAGTGCACATTTAATACATGATTTACAACACTATATTATAGTTGTAGGCAGATATAAGTGTATCGATGTATTTGCCAACACCTATAACTCCATAAGTGAAGGCTTCTGTATAAACAGATAATGAATGACAATACAGTAAAGCACAGTTGTAACAATCTAAAATATGTCTTCATAGGAGAAGTTATCATTTTTGACAAATATTTATATTAATAAACACTTAAAATGTGACCTTATATTTGTGCACAGCTACATTGCTACATTAAATGTTTGTATTCTGCTTATAAAGTAAATCTAAAATGGAGGAGAGGTATAAAGTGGCATTAAATGGAACCTCAAAATGTATTCAAGTGCAGTATTTGAGTAAATGAGCAAAACACAATATATGAAGTTCTATATGTCAGTAGACCCGGGCTTTTATTCATCACAGCCTGTTGATGAAAGAAAGATGAGATAACAAAGTGTCTTCCTTTAAAAAAATCCTTTTTGCTTTGGCTTCATTTATTTTTTCTTATTAATTCTGTAATTTATGAATATCTTTATTGTATTTTTTTAACTTCAAGTGTCCTATAAATACCTTGTGTCTTGTATACTTATAAATAAATGTCTGGACAATTTTTAAAACATAGGTACATTCAGTAAAAGGTGTAAAATGATGTCGCAATCTTGAGATTGGTTTAAAAACATGTAATACAATACAACATTTTTAAAGAATGTCAAAAAGAATTGTAATAAACAAATGGGAAGTGTAGTGGTAGTGGTGGTCAGACATCCAGTCACACTATGTGCAATAAAAAAACATGTTTTTCTTTGGTTAATCTATTGATATAATGCATTGATATTATATATATATATGCTTGTGTTTATTGTCAGGATTATTTGTAGCTGTTCATAAATTGTATATACTAATCATTTTGTAAGTATAAGAAGTGATGGTTTCAGCTTATAACATTTGTGCTCATTTTATTTGTTTTTAATTTTAATTTTATTTTATTTAACTCAAATCAAGATCAAGATGTACAATATAGGTAAGGTTTAGCAGAACATAACATTACATTCATATATAATGTAACTCTCTCAAGCTGCAGTGTATGTATGCATGGTATGGAAATGCTACAGTATGTACATATGGTATAGAAAATAAACTCTGTGATTTATATATGGAAAATATATTTATCCATATATGCGTGCTGTGGAAAATGTATGTATGTGCATTGCACACATGTTAGTCATGCTCCCTTTTCATTGTTGTCAGGTTCACTCTGGTGCAATAATTAGACACAGCCCAAATGTGTCAACTATTACTGTAATGCAACTTGCGCAAACAAATGTTTTTGATATTAGTTGCCGTCTGTTGAATATTACGGCAGAACATTCTGAAAGTTTGATCTCACAGTGACGTGTAAGACTCATGCAGAGCAGTTTGGACCACGCATTTTACATTTATCAGTCAAGAGATCAGAGATGAGTATAACTGACTCAACCACCGGTTTGTGAGCGGAGCTAGCTTAGCAGAAATAAAGCCACAAACCTCTGGGTTGTGTTTTTTGAAACCAAATCTTCCATATCTAGGCAGGAAACAGAGATCTCACGCTTGCTTCTGCCTCAGATGTATTCTCAGGGAACATGAAAGTATCGACTCCTAACTGTTTATTAGAGTTTATTTGAAGAAAAAATAGCTGCGTACATACATAAACTGGGCCTCTCATTTGTCTATCATGTTTTATTGACACAGGATATCCATGAATATCATTTTTATCTATTTTCATCAAACTGAATAAAAAGATAAAGGGCACTCTCAACAGCAGCCATCTCTGTGCTCAGGATCTCACAGTGTGACTAGAATACATAACCCTCAGTGGTCCCACACACACACACACACACACACACACACACACACGTCCCACAAGACAGTGTGACATTTATGCTGGCCACAACAGCATACTGCCACATACTGCAGCAGGGCAAAATGTCTCCATGGACATTTAGTGCACAAACCGAGAGACCACTTTCAGAATTTTTCCCTGGCAGTTTATCTACTCCAACAGAGTCAAAACAAAAGCCGGCCATGACTGATGTCGCTCGTTCGTTCATGTTATAATCACCTCCTCCCCCAGAAAACAAATTAAATAACTGTGTTTTCATCTTGTTGCCAACAGCGATGATTTGCCAGCTGGATGATTGAGCAGACAGAAATGACTGAAAATTGACTGAAAAGCTACATTTAGTCTTTAAGTGGTGATTACTGCAGTACATCATGTTTAATATATAAACGCTACGACTACCTAAGTAAAGTTCTTATTAAATAAATCTTAGATAAATCTGGTGATATTTTATATTTTTCTATCTGTTAACAAATCCCACGAAAAGACCAAAACCACCAATGAATTGATCCTACAAAAATTAAGTATTGTCATCTATTTAAAAAACATCAATGAGCCACACTATTGCTGGCTGACATGTTGTTTCATCACCATGAACACACACACTGTATACACACACCGTCCTGCTGCCCCGAATACTCTCTAGAGCACCAAATCTGTAGCTGACAAATGCAGCATTTCCTCCTGTTTAAGTCATTTTGCTAAACACTGCAGTGCCTGGCTGTTTAAAAAAAATCAAATGAACCTAAGTTTATATTGGAGAAATTTTAAATGTTTACGTCTGCAGTAGGAACCATTGAGCTTGCGGCTGAGCGCCACAGACCGGGTAGGGAAGTCTGACAGCATTTAGAGACTAAAACTTTGTTATGGTTTTGGTCTTTTCTTGAGATTTGCTGACAATTATCCTTTAATGTACAAAAAGAAAAGAAACTAAAAAGAAAGAAAAATAGTTCGAGCTTTGGAAATCATCTGGAGGAATACTGGCAGCTAAAACTCTCCACGGAACCAACCTTAATAGAAATCATGTAAGTGTGTTAGCACAATAAAACACATTTCACTGCAGGTTTTACAGACTCTTGTTTGACTCAAAACTGAGATAATTCAGTAGTAATCAGGTCAGTAATCTTACTGAAAAGGACTCTTAACAGCTGTAGAGCAAATTCTACTACATACAGAATTAGTCATTATTGCTAATAATAATATTATTACATATTTACATATTATTACATCAGCATTTATTTGTACAAAAACATATTTAATTTGCACAAAGAAATTGGTACAATTAACAGTAATTGGTAAGAAATAGATAATAACTGTATTAACTTTTTACTTTATTATCATTGTTTTTACAAACTGGATTACTTGTTGATTACTTTACCCCTTTTCTGCAAGAGTAGTATGTATTATCTCTCTCTCTCTCTCTGAGATGGAAGATAGCTGTTTTGACTTTTTTATCATTCACTGTGCTTTTTAATTAATGTGTAATCGAGAGTTATGTGGACTGCACTTGTATGTGTATGCATTTTCTTGTCTGTTATTCATTATTATTATTAATATTATTTTATTTAATTCAGTCATTCGTTAATTAATTTAAAAAATTAACAGCAGCACGTGAAATGTTCATATTTGTCCATACCCCCAGAACAGAAATCATCCAATGAAAACTAATTTATTGAACTTGATGCAACAGTTACTTAGACAAAAAGGTACCTAGTGAGTACAAGCAGTAACATAGTAACAGGAGTTTAGTTGTTGGAATCAAAAGTAATCTTTTGTAGTGAGTACTCACAGAGCAGTAATTACAACGAAAATATGCTAAAAAATGATTAGCAGGAAGGGTGTCTAGTTTTAGTACGTAACATCAACAAGGGCAAAGGTATTTATTGTATTTAATTGATAATTGGTTGATAATTACTATAGGACCATGAAGTATACTGTTATTATGTGGTGAGAATGACTTACCTGTGGTTAGAACTGTATGTATGGTGTGTTCAGATCTGCACATCAGGTACCAAGTAATTCCAAGTACATTTGGCAAAAAGAAAAACAATTGTTTCCTGTCATTATACCAAAGCTTCACATTTTCATTTTACTTTTTATTGAATTATTTATCATTTTAATTCTCTCAGACTGAATGTTGAATAGGTCTTTTTCACATAAGACATTTTGACATGTCACAGTAGGAAAAGCACAGCAGTAAATATTAAAGTGAATAATGGCTGGATTCCATTTAGCTGCTTTGGTTTGAGGGTCCTGGTATTGTGTCACACTCACTGTCACACTGGCATGGCTTACTGGGACACTTAAATAGATTGGATCTGTCATTAATGTTATTAGTAGCAGTAGTATGCTTCTGTGTGTGTGTGTGTGTGTTACCTTGAAGCTGCTAAACCTACTCTGACCCTAGAGACTCAGCAGTGGGAGAGGTGACAAAAACAAGTGCGTATATCACCCACAAAAAATCTCTCTTCATTTTTAAAAATCACTTTGTATATTAATTATTATTAATATTATGATTCAGTAATATATGTATTATTTGCAACATTGTCAGGTACAGATGAGTCCCAAACCATTTTATGTGAAGAACTTTTGCCACCAACTGAGGGAAAAATGTTGAAATTTTATGTCCCATGTAATCTGCGGTCCCCATGAAGAAGCAGCCACATCGTAGAGACCCTTTCAATAATGAGACAAGGCGATTTTATTTAACATATTTAATTTCAAGTGAACTCAGTGTGCTTCATTACAATGCATGTGCAGACACTTCTGCAGAACCCACATCCACCCCAGAGGCATAAACAGGATTTGTGATTTTGCTGTGTGTTTTGATTCTGATCACACATTCACTCACTGAAATGTGAAATTTTGTCTTTAAGTTTCCAGCCACAACAATACTGCTACTACTAATAGTTATTCATAGTTACAATAATAAACTAAGGTGATCAGGGGCCTTCCACACCCTTTCAAATAACCAGTTCTGACCAACAAAAAAACAAACAAAACATTGTTACACACCTCGTCTTGAGTGGTTTTGACTGTTTTCACTACTTTGGGCGCACATTCATCGTATTCTCATCGGTCACCAACTTCTCCAAAGGATGACAAAGAGTGTGGATGGCTTTGTATGGATCATGGAGTCCAGTTCTTCATTCGAGCTGGAGAGACCTGAGGCCCAGACCTTCACCAGCACAGAGTCCTCACATGTGCTGGTCCACAGCTCCCTCCGTCCCTCAGACTGATGATCTTCTGAAGACTCTCCTGAACACACTCAAGACCACATGTTGCCTCCTTAAGTAATCCAAGTAAGGTGGGATACTTGTACTTAACTTGATTATTTCCATTTCATACTACTTTTTACTTCTATTTCTACTCCACATGTTGAACTTTTGACCCCACTACATTTATCTAACTATAGTCACTTTGCAGGTTTTACATACAAAACACATTACCAACTTGTAAACCATGAAGCATTGTTTAGGATTAAAGTGCCCACAGTATCTACTGTATGGTCATTAGCCCCACCTCCACCAGCTACATCTTTAAAACACTGCTTAAAAATGAATGCATTAATAATGATACAATAATATAATACGTAAAGATATAACACTCTGAAAGGAGGATCTGCACTTTTTCTTTTATAAGTACATTTAGCTGATAATACTTTTGTACTTTTACTTAAAGCACACACACACACACACACACACACACACGCACACACACACACACACACATATGCACTCAGAGGCGTGAGATGTTGAGCAGACGGGCTATAAGGAAAAAACAAAAGCAATGTTTGCACCACTAGGTGGCAGAAACAGCAACTGCTTGGAATTGTATCAACTCAACAGAAGGAGCACTGAAGATGTCAATCATTTTTATGAAAAAATGATTTTCATAAAAATGATTGAAATCTTATACATTATGGGGAAAGTATAAAAAAAGAAAAAATAAGTAATTTATACTTTGTAAAAGCCAGGTTTCTACTTCATGTGGGAAGCAGAGTGACACCTGCACTCTTTGATTTGTTATTTCCAGGTAACTGAAAAAACGTGCTACCACTTCATTTTCTTTCACCTCCTGAAAACTACTTTTCTAAATGTCATTTTCCCGGCCTTCTATTTGGTCGTGGCCTGATGTCAGCCTTGTTAAACACAAAGAGAGAAATCATGGAAGCCAGAGATAGCGGGAGGTGAAATTCAAAGCGGCTTCCTGATTGACTTCCATCCCTAATGGAAACGGAGTGGAGCAGGCAGAGGAGTGGAGGGCAGCCTGTGCTTGCTCATTCTATAAATGAACAGCCGTGCTCTGCAGGGCTCCTGTATTAGTCATATCCATGTTCCCAGCCAAACAGCCGGGGCATTTTTATTGACATTATTTTAGCTATACTTGTTTAAGCGCTTATGGGTCATGCATTTAATGGTCCGACCCAGTAAAAAGCAATGGTAGTAGTTTTTGTAGTAGTGTTTAGTTCCTTTGGCCACTGACAATATTTTTTTTACATTTCACATATTTTTGGTTGAGATGTCCATTTACAGTAAAAGTGCACTTTAATCTATTTGCTTGTGGAAAATTTTTCAATATTAAATATATAAAAAAGACATTATGTGATAAATAATCATATGAATAATTTTGTAAAACATTAAAATGAAGCGACAATTGGTGAAATTATTGGAGACATTTTTAAAACTCAACTCAATATAATGTCATATCTGAATGACAATGGATATCATTTTTATTTCATTATAGACATTTTATTTCAAAATGCCCCTTTTCAAAAGTCAGTTTTTATTTCACTGTGGCATTTTCCCCATAACATGTGGTGGTGTTGTCACTGCCCCCTCACCTTTCAACCAATCACGGACCCCCTGCCTCTCATGCTACCAAATGAAGTATTTTTACCCAGATACAGGATTGTAGATTTTGTTGTCCATCACTTACATTAGAATTACTTTAGGAAGGTATCTCTTCACAGCCAGTGTTATAGTATTACAGCAACCTAAAAAAGTTTTACTGTACATATAGGTGTGTCAGTCAGACTTAAAAACATTTGAACCTTTTCTTTAAGTACAACTCAACACAAGATGTTGCAATTAAAAATGTTACCATTGTCTATCAAACTGTGGCGAAAACCATTAAAAGGTTCAAGCTTAACACTTTTATTAAAATTTTATCTTAATCTCTGAGGTGTTAACTAGAAAAATTGCATTTCCTGCAGAAAATGCATGGGAATGCTGAAAGTGAAAATGCAGATATGTGAAAAAGTACGTTAAAGGCTGAAGGAGAAGTATTAGAAG
>LKNJ01001361.1:0-94692 GCA_002120245.1 Maccullochella peelii | reverse complement strand
TGTGTGTGTGTATGTATGTGTGTGTATGTGTGTGTGTGTGTGTGTGTGTGTGTGTGTATATATCTGAGTATGTGTGTGTGTATATGTATATATATGTATATATATTTCGTTTTCACACTAAAGCGTTGGTTAATATCTGTACAGTCACTTTAAGAGATCGAATATTTTTGGATTATTACCAATTGGATTTTTATTGTCAAATAACGGGACTTGCTGCGAAGTTGGGGTGCACGCAGCATGCATACCTTCAGTGGAGGAGGATGATTGTCCTGCAACGGCAGCCGGAGTTGGTGGTGTTCTCTCGAGACATAGAATGTTACGTTATAGGACACGCTAGTCTCGATAGCAGTATCGATAAGCTCGGACGTTATTGATTTTTAGGTTTGGCCTCACGGCTTCATCAACTCTGGTAACTATTGGCTTCTGCACTGGATAATGTTCATGTTGACTCTGCGTGTCACTACACTCATCACGTTAAGCATCTGTCATGAGGTGAGCAGTGAATATGTGGTCTCACTGAAGCTGGGACAGATGTTGACACACAAAGGAATTAAAAAGGATGCACTTTTATTACAGTTCGTTGAACTGGCACTAATCACAGACACGCAGGCTGTTTGTTTTATAATATTGCAGTCTATCTAGTTGCTCTAATAAAAGCTTTAACTGTAAATTACAGCGATAGAGCTTAATAACTGCAGATTTCAGTGTTTATTTACCACTTTGATCAGTTAGAGAATCTGTCTTTTATTTCACTGATTATTTCAGCAGTCATCAGCGGCATCTTGGCCGCAGTGACAGATTATTACCATAATAATCCTGTCTGCTCTGTTATTGTCTTCTAAATGCTTACGCTGGACCCCTCCCCCACCGCATCCAGACTGTATCCTGCTTATCAGTCCTTCTGGTGCATGCAGAGTGGCTTGGGTTTTTTATAATATTCTGTCCTCTGCTTTCTCAATTAATGGAACAACCAGGAGCTCCAATGTCATATGAGGAAGCACTTTTATCGGCAAGTTGGAGGAGCTCAGTCTGAGTGGT
Source organism: Maccullochella peelii (assembly GCA_002120245.1). Taxonomy (NCBI): domain Eukaryota; kingdom Metazoa; phylum Chordata; class Actinopteri; order Centrarchiformes; family Percichthyidae; genus Maccullochella; species Maccullochella peelii. Next base: position 93,654 of record LKNJ01001361.1, on the reverse strand, counting down.
TTGCCGCCGGTGGTGGTGGGGGGGTGTACAGTGGTGGCAGCAGCGTTGACGGGGATAGCATCCTCATTGCACAGCAGCCGAAGGCAGTGGAGGGAGTGGAAAGAAACGGATGGATATTGTGGGAGACAGAAGGGAGTAGTGACAGACATTTCATCCTGAGTATTATTTGCAATATCAGAAGAAGGTGTTTCTATGGATGGGAGTGCATTTGGCAAAAAGGGGGAGCTACTGCAGGAGGCGTGTGCTGTTCAGAGGTAGAAGTACAGCATAGGGAGTGGAGTAAGTGGAAAGCAATCAGGAGGGAAATGGACCCGACAAACTGTGCTTCCCAACTCAAGTGCCTTCGCTGTGGATTAAGGTGAGCGTCGGCATCTGTATTATGTTGACTGTAGATAAAACCAAGCTGATGTCAGTGACAGAGTACCTGTGGATCAACACCATGTGGAATACATTACAGAAAAGGCATCAGCTGTGAGGGCAACTGAGGGAATTCAGCAAGCACCAGGAAGTGGCTGCAGTTCGAAGCTCATCTCTTTCCCCCCCACACGTCTTTTAACCCCAGAACAGTCAGGCTACTAATGAGCAAGTCGATGTGTGGCTGTGGCTGCAGCATCATCTCCTCTCTCATGAAGAGACTGGGCTGCACAACTTGCTGCTCGGATCTCTTCTCCAGCCATACTTCAGAACAGCTGCAGCGTCTGGCCACTGGCTGCCCACCTCAACCAAAGGTAACAGTGCGCCAGCTCCCACTGACACAGCCACATCTGTGTCTCCACGCCTCCTGATCAGCCAGCTGTATTCTTCTTATGTGTTATCACCCGTGTGCAATTCAGGAAACGTATGGGGCTTGACAGCATATTGCAGAAAGCACTGCATGTGAAGTACAATGTCCTTGTTTATCTGCTTTGGTTGTCTAAAACGATTTCTCAGCTATAATAATTGTGCTACCAGGGAGAGCAGCACTGTAATTGATTCTTTAATGGAACCAGGTGATTTAATGGCTGTCTTGCTGCCTTGACAACAGTGGACTTGCTTTCAGCTTGCAGAGTAATTTAAATGGATGCCTTCAGACTGCCTGTGGTTAACAGTGATTGCTGCCCCTCATCAATTGGAGAAAAAGCGTTTCCTAATGGAACAAATAAAAGCCAAACAAGATTGTGTGTGTGAGTGCTTGTGTGCATGTGCCGGTGTGTGTGTGTGAATCAGAGTGTGACTTTGCTCTAACACAGGCTTTGGTCTCATGGCTGTAGCTTCTACGGTTCCCTCTGTTTCATTGTTTGTTATGGACATGACTGTTTTAATAGTTGGCTGGCACTGACTGGGGATTTTAAGTCCCTTCTAAAGTCCTTCTGGCAGCCGGCCATTCTCACAGTAGAGGAGATTGATTCTCTTAGTTTCTGAGAAGATTCATGCTCTCATGAGTAATGATCAAAATCCACAAAGGAAAATGTTGTGGTATTATTGGGCTGTTGCATGGCAACAATTCAAATGGAAAAAGAAATGAGTGACAGTTTTAGAGGAGGCGTGCTTATAGACAAAACCTTAATTTCACTTTTATGTTGAACAGAATTTCTCAGTTTTCCTGAGAAAGTATTGTCACAGAATGAAGTACATAACTCTGAAATGAATGTGGAAAATGTTGTCCCTCTGTCAAGCAGCTCAGGGACTGAGGTTTCACTTTCTTCCTCTGAGACATCACAGGGCACCAGCTGTAAATAGAGCCATCGATTAATAGCTTCTGCATTGAATTGGAGACACAAAGGTTTCAACAAACGCAGTGTATTTATAGGATTTCTAGACTTTGTAGGAATCCTGGAAATCGTTTCCTAATATTACATTTCTTGACTTAAAGAATTTATAATTGCAAAAGTCAAAATCCTCATTAACTCTTATTAGTTTTTGTATCGCATGTTGCAGTTATTCAGGAGGCAGTTATGAGACAGCAGAATGTGTCTGTCAGCTTTAAAACAATAATATTGGTTTGTTCTTTCTTCACTAATGTCCCACTGATAATATTTGAAAATCTAAGTGGAGCCGCTATACATACGCTGCTCGATCTGTATCTGTTACTATGTGCTTTGTGAACAGCCAATATTTTCTCCACTCTCTACCACTGTTCTATTAAGGTGACATTGGTGTGATTTATTACTGCCATTTGGGGGTGTTCTGCTCAGTCCTCTAATTTTCTTTCCTCATTCTCAACAGGGTTTATGTGCTAGCTGTATCCAATATTCTTGAAACGATTGAGCTTCTTTTTAAGTCAGGTTTCATCTTTTTGAAAGCTGGAAATCATTATCACATGTCACCCAGGATAACAGTTTATGCAATACATCATCAAACACATACTCTCTCATAAGCATAGTAATCATGAACTTGAATGATTTGAAATGGTTATTTTTGTAGATACCCCACTTTTTAGATATTCAGCCACCAACATGGACATCACTGATTCACAAACAAGCATATGCCAGTAGAAAACAGTGGTTATTTTGGCCAAAATAATTTCACTGTGCAATATTACCTCAGTTACTGGAATAAGAAATCTTCACACCCCATTAAACCATACTTTAATGGCAAAAACCCTTTACTGGAAACAGTGGCGGTGACAGATGTTACATAAAGTTTATGTTGCTTAGACTTACACTCTTTTGGCACCACTTTCAAAACTAACTGTACCCAAATGTCTTCATAAACTTCTGACCAAACTTTCTTCAATGGGAGAGAAATTTAGTCTCCTTTTTCTTTTCCTTCAAACTTTGCTTTCACAAACAAATGAAATAAAACGTGTAATTACTGGAAGCCAATTAAAGCCCTTTATCGTGTCCCGTGATTAATGGGACATGATAAAGGGAATCCTGCCAGCTGTAAATGAGCGCCACTCCTCTGCGGCCTGAACACTACTGTATTTTTAAGGCTGATGCCATTATCGGTATTTGAGTTTCAAAAATCTGATAAGGATATATAAACATAAATATGTGACATAAACCAAGTCAGTGTTTATAGTGTTTTATATGAATTGTGACCAAGATATGTACTTAACGAGATCTGGTGTACCCAGAGTGCAATGGGTTGCAATTGGACAGTAAATAGATCAAGCCTTATGACTGATACCGAACAATTAAAATGCCTATATCAACCCCTTCCAATGGGACACCCTTAGAAATTATTTAGCAAAAACAAATTTACATGCCTTCAAATGGTTTACAGACACAAAATATTATAGCCATGATAAGATTGTATCTCGGACTGCCTTTTGGTTCAGTATGAATCAGCAGTGATTGAGTGCTGTAGCTGTTTCGGCAAAGAACACTGAACTGTTGTAATTTTGTAACAGTTTTGGTTTTGTTCTACAGCGATACGGAACAAATTTGGATGTCAGCTGTGTGGTGGGGTGGGCAGGTTAGCCGCTGCTTTGATGCTGTCCATAGAAAGTTAATGCATACCTGTTGCCCACCCATCACAGCATGTAGACAACTCGGTCTAAATCCACCCAAGACACGCACTCTCTTGCTGAAGTGCCCCATGTTGAGTCTCTACACAAGGCTAAAGTAATGTCTGTGTGTGCCACAACTGTGGCTTTATCTGTGAAGTGCCAACTTGGCACCACCCACTGAAGAAATCCCAACCCCTCCCCATCAGCAGCTACACCAGGGACTCTCTGGATGTATGTTGCACTGCCAGACTGCTGGGCACACATTATCAAGGCTGGTCTATATGCATCTTATTTTTATAAGAAAAGGGGAAATCTTTTGGCCACTAAGCATGTATAATAACATGCTTAAGGGCACAATTAGAGAGATTCTGTCCAAGTTGCCATGCCACAAACTGGTTATCCAAAGGAGCACAGACCAACAGGAGGATAAGCTTCCATTTATTTCAGTTGCAGAAAAGCTTTGAAAGAAGTGAAACTTTGTTCATGTTGTTTGTTAAAGCTGTATTCATTATAGTAGTTTTGCCACTTGGGGGCAGTGGATGTAATTGACATAGATGGCACCTTATAAATGGTTATGCCATTCATGTTAGCAAACAATTGCTTATTTACACATCCAACAGACACAACATTACAACAACATTAGTATTCATTTGGAGTTTGTGTTGGAGTACAATATTCATTCACCTTTTAGCTCTGTTTTGGTCTCCACCAACTCCTGAAGGAAATATCTTGCTTTTTAGCTGCTAATTACTCCACTATGTTTTTGTTTGGGGCTGGGCATGTAGCATACGGTGGGTTTTTCAGAGTTTTTAGTTAGTTATAATTCTCCATAGATTCGTTACTAAGAGTGACCCCTTTCATATTACACATAGTTATTTGAATCATTGTTAGTATAAAATGTTGATTAGAGAAACTAAGTCTATTTTGACATGTTAGTTTATATCCAACCAAGCTAACATGTTCAGTAAAAGTTACATTATTTAAATGAATGACTTAAGTTGAGTGTTTGACTCTAAACCAAGCGCGTGTCTTTGTGATCATGATCCAATAACCTGGAAAAAAAATCTCTGATCTAATTTTCTGTGTTTGCTCTCAGAGGCTCTCTATCTCCTGGGCACCTGTGTCACCCATTTGCTTCAGGAGACACAAATTCACACACCTGCCCTCCCCAGCTTCCCACGGCTATTTTTGTCCGTTTCATAACTCTTGCAGGACTAAGAATAGAGACTGATGAATGAAACTTGTGTATGAAATACCAAAAGTACCAAGTCTTTGTTCACCACAAGTTTGGCTGGATTTTCATGTGGATATTAGCTGCCCCAAAACACCTATTCAACCACTGCATAAGCTTCAGAAGAACAGTTTTCATAATTGTACAAGCTGCTATGCTGAAACGATTTTCTGCTTTCCATTTAAAGGGGCATTTGAGTCAAGGAACTATCCAGTTGAAGGGGAGTGATTACAGCGTGTTTAGGAATTAAGTTTTTCGGCTGTGTTTGAACAAGAACACTAAAGCTGTTGGCCAATAAATGAATCAAAACTCACTTACATTTGTCCTGTTTCATCAGCAACACGTTTTTATTGTGCGTCAATCTCTCTTATCCTGTTTGCACCGCTCACAATTGTCTTAACAATAACAACAAACAAATTTCATGCTGTGTTTAGGAACCTAATTACGGGAACCTCGGTCATTCCGGTAAAAGGCGGGGACAAGTTTTAGCTATTCATAGCCTTCCTCTTCTGAGCTCACAGCAATGAACTGGCAGTCCCGAGGGGGGCTGTGCAATCTGAGATAGGTCTAATGCTTCCCACCACAGCACCGGAACCATACAGCAAAGACAGGGAAGAAGCCTTACAAAGGGACCAGTGACTTTTTCTTCAAGGTCAAAGCAATTGATTTTCAGTGAGACGAATAAAGTATGTGAGCCTCCAAAAAATATTTTCTCATCTTGTGTGTAGTGTCTTGAGGAGATTTGGAACTGCGGTCTGCACAGCTTAATTTGTCACAGTTAACATTAGCTAGAGACCTCACGTGGGCATTTAAAAGGCCCACTGGGCACCTTTTTAAAGCTACATTAGCTAAGATTATGTTCAATTCAACAGACAAAAATAAACTTCTTCTCAGTAATGTGTGTGAGTTGCCAGTAGTCAACCTCTGACCTTGTGTGCCTGATGGTGAATGACTAAAAGTAACTAGTCTATAAAGCAAGAGAATAAAAGCTTAAAACCAGAAATTGTTTACTTATTACTTTATATATGAAAAATGTGTGCCAAATTTCCTTACTCTGTGTTTTTCACACCAAAACAGCTGTTTTACACCCTTTTATATTTATTCTGGACTACGACCATCATGTGGGCTTAAATCACAATACGAGCATGTGATAGGGAGGAAATATGTGTTCAACTATAATGATGTTTTAACTGCCTCTTTTTAATACACAGTAATTGATACACTTTTTTATGACTTGCAGAATATCTGTTATTAATCTGGTCTTACAAAATGTCACCGCCACTGCTTATGTAAGCACAGTTGGTGCTCTTGTATTGCCTTGTCATGTATTGGTGGAAGTACTACAAAGCCTTAAGGATGGAGCTGGTTTGCATGCTACCTACTCTGCCCACTACCACTTGGACCTGACAAATCCATGAGTCACACATCCCACTTAGGCTTATGTGAATAAAAGGTTTCTTGCCACTTAAATGTTGAGTCAGTAGAATAAAATCTGTGCATTAACTTGATTCGCTCTTGAGTGCTGTAAGTGGTATGTGTCCAAGCTTGTCACTTTGTTTCAGAATGTATATGTCTAGATGTTACTAAAGACCAAAACAAAGAAAATACAATGTAGTATACAAGGTAGTTTCCACCCCCCCTTTTAAAAATTTGTTTTACTATTGTTTTTAACATTTAATCATATAATATTTTGACTCTGATCAACTGAAAACTTGACTCAGACATTCGACACTATGTTGCATACAAGATGTTGTCCTCCAAAAGCCAGTTTATTTTTTTAAATTTTTTAAATTTAATTTTATTTCATTTTTTAGAAAAACACTGATAGCTGCTAGTGAATGCTTGGCATTTATATTCCAAGATACTGCCAGGTGGAAAACATGGAAACATGACTTGAAAATCTACTACACTCCCTAAAAATGTGTTTTGTTGTAGTACTAGTAATACTTGTTCCGTCTTTTTAAACATGGACCATCTTTGGATGGAAGTGCGAGTAGTTTCTTTGAAAGAAATGGGTTTTAGTCAGATCAGATGATCAGGTTTTAGCCGAGTTCATGTCAACAGAGCAAGTCAACGTTTTTCAGTTTTGTAATCATAAACAGACTGATTGGACCTTAGCTGCATCAATTTAGTCAATTCAGTGACATCTTGTGTCTGTGTGGCTTTGTTACTGTGTTACTGAGATTTTGTTTCCTGTTTGGCAGCTTTGCCAGATGTCTGAATGAGTCAAGTCAGTTTTATTCATTTAGCCCCATATCGCAAATCATACACACCTTAGACCCTTAATACAAATAAGGAAAATTCCATTTGTAATGACATTTGATCTTTCAAGCTGCCCTGTGACCCTGTAGAGAGGTTTGCATAGGTGGGAGACCTATACAGAATTCATAGGTTAAGAGGAGGCAACAGCAGATTTTGGAGGGTGTAATGGACTGTGACGAGATGTAATGAATCACTGCTCCCAGTAGAATAACATGTTCATTTTTTATTAGCTACTAGAAATAAAGAAAATTATAAGATTTTGGAGTAGAGTCCAATTTGGAAAACAAGATGAGAAACACTTTCACAGGGTCTTTTATGTGGGAGCACTTTGGTTGGTTCTAATGGCATTAGCTGTCAACAACTGTGATAATGTCTCAGTGGACAACACCGATAAGTTAACTATAGTCAGTAAATGTCAGCTAAAAGTTTGGGGTTTTAACATGGAAATTTATCAGTTAGTCTGTCAGCCTTTAATCATTCGAATAGTGTCTTCTTGTTTGTTTAGTAAAGGTCTGTGCAGTGTAATGCAATAATCTGATAGTGATCTTGTTGAATGGCTCTGGTATGTTCAGGTGTGCCCAAACCACAATACATACTGTTTCGTAGTCTCTTTCAATAAGATAATTTTATAGATTGTTTTATAGTACATTATAATAGTTTTATAAAATTTGCACAAACCTGAATGAAAGTTTGGTGCATGAGCATCTCCACTCACAGTTAAGAAGTTATGTGTGCAGTGAGTTGTTGTAGACTCACCACAGAATACCCTGAGTTTAGGTATCCAAATTGGTATCTGGAGAGAAATGGCTGAATCAATGCATCCCTAGTTGTTGCCAGTGAATGTACAGTGGGTGCAAATCTTCTCGACTAGCATGGCTGATGTTCAGTCTGAACTTTATTCTCCTATCCTCACCTCTTGGTCACTCACCTGTCAATGGTTTACAACATTGTAATGCGTTGCAGTGTCATATGTGCAGTCAGGTGCCTGTAAATGTGAGGACGTATGCACTGAAAGAAACTTGAGCTCAAGAGAGTTGATGGTTTGCTGGTGATAGATTAGCACTGTTGCTTTGAGTTGGATTCTTGTCTGCCTGTGATACAGCGTCAGAGGGAGAAGCTGTCTCATTGTAGATAAAGCGCTGGTGCCTATCCTTCAAATGTACATTTCAGAAGCAAGCGATGTGACTTGTGTGTTTAATCAGTAGGTTTGCCATCATAAACTGGTGAATGCATAGCAGCAACACAGAGGATTTAGAAGACAAACAACATGTCTTCCATTTTCCTAAGCTTGTAGACTACACACATCTTAAAGATAATTGTTGGACTAGCTTCTGGTACATTTAAGCCATGTTTTGCTTTTGTATTTGACAGATTGGACTTTGTTTATTGGCTTTGTTGGAAGCTGGAACACTAGTAGCTCTCAAGGCTTCTCTGCCCATCCAACGCTGTGTGATCTGAAGCCAAACACAATCACTCCCACCTTTTTTTCCTTGTCTGCTGCTGAGCAACAATAATGTGGCTCCAGGAGCAAATGGTTAATTATTTGAATTCAAGAATAGAATTAGGGGTATTCACACTTTTATTTTGGAGGAAATAAGCAATTGAGCATGCGTTTTTTGGAGTCTTATTTGTTCGTCCTCTTTAGCTGTTGTTTGATTTTTGCCTCAGAAACACAAGAGTGTGGATAGAAGAAAACATTTAACATATGTTGATCATCTGTGTCTTTTGTCCTTTTTTGTGTGTCTCCTTTTGCAGAATGCCAAGCCCTTCTCCTCCTCAGACAGCCTAGCGAAGGTCCAGGAGGTAGCAAGCTGGCTTTTGGAAATGAACCAGGATCTGCTGTCGGGGGGCAGCAGCAGCAGGCGGAGTCGGGGGCCGGGGGGTCCGGCAGTGCGAGGTAACGCCTCCTCCACGGCCCGGGCACCTCAGCAGGCGGCAGAGGAGGGTGATGAGGATGAGCACATGAACCGGGTAGTAGAGGAGGAAGAGCAGCTGCAGCAGAGGGTAAGGCCGACTGACAGTCAACAAATGATATTGTAGTCACATGGAAGGATTTGAAATATAAACCTATAGGTGTAAATTGGATTAGCGAGTTGTAAGCTGAGGTGTGAAGATGCATAGATCAAATCAAGTCAAGTAATTGTGGAATATTGCTTCAAACCCGCACTGTGATAACCAAGTAGAAACTTTTAGGAAAGTATAAGTGCAACAGATTGAATTTTCCATCAGACCTTTCCTCTGAGGCATTGTATGTTTCTGTGTGGCTCTTCGCAGCCTGAGGCGTCACAGGTTGATGGTGAGAGAGAACAACCATGGGCAGCAAGTGAATCGGGAGCCAGCAACGGCCCTCGGGGAGATGAGGAAGGGGAAGAAGATGAAGAGGGCCCTCCAAATGAAGTGAACGGCGGGGAGAAAGGAGCTCGATGGATGTGGGGGGCAGAGCAGAGGCGACTGCGAGGCCAGCCGCTGGGTGAAGAAGACGAGGAGGAGGAGGAAGAGGAGGAGAACAACAACAGCAGCAGTCACCAAGAGGAGGAGGAGGCAGAGGAGAGGACAGAGGGAAGGGAGGATGAGGAGAGGGAAGAGGGCGAGGAGGAAGAGGAGGAGGATGAGGACGAGGAAGAGATGGACCAAGACAGCGATGACTTTGAACATTCTGCGGAGAGTGGGAGGGAGGAGGAAGAGGAGGAGGAAGGAGAAGGGGAGGAAGGGCTGCGGTCTCCCTCTCTCAGGAACAATGTTTCTGCCCCCAATAACAACCTGGACTCTGGTTGTACACACCAAAGCTCTTCCAACAAGAAGGTAAGCACAGCTGTTGTTTGTTGAACAGTTTCCATTGGAACTACTGTACCTTCTACTGAAGAAATGGTTACTATGTAAACAGTTCACAGTGAGTTTACAGGGACAATGTTTCTGGAAGAGAATTTGCAGCTGAACTTTTTAAATGTTGTTTTTCAATATTATGGGCACCACAAACAAAATTCTATTCATCTCCATTGTATTACGGTGAAGGCAGATATCTTAGAGAGACCCATACCTCAAAACTTGCAATGTAAAATGTGCAAATAAAACATAAGCCATTTGCATGGCTAGATCACTGCTAGACTTAGAAAATATGTCATTTGTTGGGAACTGACCCTTTAGGATACTTCTGCAGTAGGCACAGCAGTTTCAGAGGAAGTTGCTCACAGGCGGTGTTTGGTTATCACATCACTGCTGTGAAAACTCCCCCACAGTACATGGTTCATATTTAAAACAACAGCTCCCTCTTTTGGCATAAATGTGCACTGCACAGGCATACAGCGTACCCTTTAAACATGTAGTGACCACATCTTCCTAGCGGAAAGATTAGGATATTAAAACTACATTATATGTTTGAAACCGCACATACAGACAGGTGACTAATTAGGATTAAAAAGGACAAACCTGAAGAAATGTGGATGTGAGCGAGGGTCAGCAGAGACGGCAGCAGTATTTGGGATTAAACAGGCCTGGACTGAGGAGCGTTTAAGACTGGGGGAAAGAGTGAAAAATGTATATACATAGTTTTCTTCCCAACGTACCCAGTCCTGATTTATTTATTCACATTGCTACTTGGTCCCGTGAATATTGAGGATTATAGAACTTCAAAATCCTGGTTAAGTCTTGAGTACAAGATTGAAGTTTGTTGAAGTTAATGCTGACTCTTCCTCACCTGAAGGCAAGTGAAAACATGACGAATATATATGCTGCTAAACAATGTCAATACAAAGTTATTCTGAGTGATCACCTTTATCTTTTTATGAAACATTTTATCCTTCCTTTATCTTGAGGTTTTACTAAATGGTTTAATAAGTATGTAAATGATGTGAATCATATGCTATGATCTCCATAGTCACCAGATTTCAACCCAACTGAACACCTATGGGAGATTATGGACATGTTAGACAGCACTCTCCACCACCACCATTAAACTCCCAAACGAGGGAATATCTTTTGGAAGAACAGTGTCTGATTCCAACTGTGAAGATCCAATGACTTGTACAATCTTAGCCCCATCTGTGCGTTACATGATAAAAATCCAAATAAAGATGGTAGCCGGTGGCTACATGGAAAGGAAGTAGAGTTGCACCTTGAGAAACGAGTAAAAAAAGTTGGTTAGAAGAGTCTTTGAGGATTCTGGAAATACCTTCAGCTCAATGGCAAGTGTTGTTAAATGACCTTCTGGGTTTTTCCAACATGGCTGAGTGTTTGCCTTTCACGGATACTGATGCTTTCAACTGTGACTCGATGCTACTACATGAGAGACAAACTGGGGCTGAAGTAGCATTGAGGCTGTCAAAGAAGCTCACTGTGGACTGACACGGATTTCCTACTATATGTTTTCGTCACAGGATGGGACGATAAAGGCTGAAACAACAAACATTTTGAATGGAAAGATGATACACTGCTGTCATCAGTACCAAAACACGAGCAAACGCATAGAGGAGGCACGGTATAAATGCTGAATTGCAACATTTATCACCAGTAATAAATAATAAACTTTATTTATACAGCAGTTTTCAACAAAGTGCTTTAGAAACGGGAACAAAAACATTTCTGGACTGCAGTGAAATAAAATCAATCAATTACAATAATACAAGAATAAATTGGCAATACAATACCCAAAAGTAATAGTAAGTCCAGACAAGTTGAAAGTAAAATGATGTGCTCACACAAGATACGTTTTGAGTAGTGATTTTAAAAAATGTCACTGATTCTGCAAGTGTCAGTAAAGCAGCTGCAGTGCATGGTTTGCTAATAACGGCCTAATGATCGGAAAATCAGATTAACGATGATCCCAATCACAAGTAGAAAGGGGGTAGCCTTTCTTTGCATCTTGTTACACCAGTTTAATCGCATGCTGTATTCCTGTAAATACTCCATTCATGTGTACAATGTGCCTGTTTTAGGAAATGTTAAAACCCCAAGCACATTCATGCCTCATTGATTGATCGCTGACATGATGAGTGAAACAGTAGCGCTCGATGTTCAAAAGATGTATGTAACCGATTCTAAGATCTTTCCTCAGTAACAGAATTAATGTGCTTGGGTTCAAAAGGCTCTGATGTAGCACAGCACCAGTGTTTGGATGTCAATGCTGGTGTCTTGTTTCAGTTATGACTGATGGCATGACTGTTTGTTGAGTGTGTTTCAGTGGCCTTCACAACACCTGCATTTAAAAGGAGGAAATAGAGTTGGCCCAGACATTTTCTAGAAGCTAGGGATGATATTCATAATTTGCAGTGTTTGAAATGAACTGACAAGGGCAAAGATTTTGACAAGGGCAAACCAATAAATCAAAGGGCTGACATCCCTAAACTAATAGATCATATCTGTATGTATTTAGGCCAAAAAAAGGCTCTAAAAATGATTGGGGGTAGTTTAGATAGTGCCATCATGACACTGTTTGTCCTGTAGACTCCATTGTTTATAAAAGCCACATGAGTTGTTGAGTATCAGGATCACTTCAGCAGATGGTGGCGTGAGTCTGTTGAGAATAACAACCCTCTCACCAGTACAATTTTTTGTTTCAATTAAACTACTAACTATATTGTGCATTTATGTTATTTATATCAGTCAAAATCTGTAGCAGCACGGGCACTTCTTAATCCAGTATTTGCCCGGATTTTAATGTTGACCTTTATCCACATTATGGTTTTCTTTTCCAAAATAATACTAGAGGCAGATATTTGTATTATGAGTAATTTAACAATACTTATGTGAAAAATGTTTTATACTGTTGTACCATTTTGTGCACTCTCCCTAATACACCCGAGGCAACATAGAAGACAGCAGAGGTAATACACCCATCTCTACAGACAGTAATGACTAAAGCTGGGACAGATTTGTCATCAGCAGTGTAGTCTCATGACCAGTCAGTCTCTCCCCAAACCCTTCTGACAATAGGAAGTTTCACAGCAATGAAGTATCATTATTGCTCTTAAAGAACATGTGCCTATGTTTCCCGTATTATGTCATACCTGTGGTCTCAATAAAGAGTGACATGACAACTGCATGTCATGTTACGTGTGTCTGAGCCTTTGATGGAGATATTGCCCTTGCTTATATTGGCCTAAATATAGCAGTTCAGTCTGAATTTGCTCTTGTGTGCCTCTCACCATCTGACACAGCTGTCGGATAGGTTTATCAGAGTCTTAGTCACTAATAGTGGGCCAGCTGGCTTTGATGTTGAATGTACACATTTTGTTCTGCTGTGGGTCTTGTATGCTTGGAATTAGGAGTGGTGTACAAAGAGCAGATCGACATTTTTGACAGTTCAAGTGAGAAATGTGAAACTTAGGATAATGAAACCTATGTAAATAATTTCTCAGAATTACCATTTCATCATTGCAAAAGACGTATTTACACTCACTGTGTTTTAGGTGTAATATGCCAGTATAGATGGTGGATTCTAAATGGGAGTTATAGTGGAAAATTATGTACTGGAGCTACCTTTGGGAGAGGTGTTGTTCCCTACAAATTTGAATTTTGTTTTTCTAGCCACTTAAACCATATAAGAGGTTGTAACACATTTTCAAGCATAGAAAACACCAATAATGGGTCGGTCCATGTGGGGTTAGGTGATATGTGCGTGCACTGTATGTGTGTCAGAAGGGTACAAACACAAAGAATTACATGTGTAAAGGTTTAAACTAGAAGCAGCAGCATAAAAACGTATAATAATATGATGTTCAGCTTTCCGTGCATGTCTTAGCATGTCCCTGGTGAGGACAGATTGTGTTCCCAGGCTCCAGGTGCTGTAGACTCAGGTAACCAGACTTAGACGCTTCACCTCCTCTTCTTACTTGACGCTCTTGCCTTTTGACCCCGTGCCAACTGGGTAAAACTCGGGGGTCATGCTCATCATTTAACGCTTTTAAATTCTTAAAGAGCTTCATGAATCAATATTTAAGCCGTGCATCAACATCCCCGCAGGCCTAATGTGCAAAGATATTTCTGAGTTGAGTCAAAAGTTCATTCAGAGTCACATTTTGAGCAGATACATTTATTTTCATAGGTTCAAAAAAGGGCAAGTATCACATGCTTTAACGTGTTGAATGACAGGATATATGGTGTTGGGTTAACATGAGGCTTGTAGCCATTGGGCTGAAGCAGGTGTTGATATCTGCATACTGTGCCATATACATTAGTCCCTGGGAAGGCACCAACATTAGCTGGTGGGGGAAAAATGTTTAAGGTTGTTTAGGGAAAGTGTTAAAGGTTATAACAAAATGATCTGAAGAGTCAAGTACATGTTTACTGAAAATTATTAATAATCCCACACCTAATGGAAATAACTTTAACTTCTACAATTCTTTCAGATATTTAAAAAATTAGAAACAGTTCTTGTAACATTTTAATTATTCGTAACACCACATACTGTGATTTCATCTTCACTGGGGAAAATGTGGTGACGGTACAGTATCTAAAGTTTGAAACTGGCAAACACATAGGCCATTAAAACAGAAGCTCGGTGAGATTCCCCAGGAATTGTGAATGTACAATTACCACTACTGTAACTACTTGGATTTGAAACCCTTTATACTGCTCAGCTTCACAGACAAAACAGCAGGCAAGCTTGAAACTAACAATTAAGCTGCTGTTGATTTGTTGGACTGTAGAAAAGTGAAGAGTTTGATGATTGGGTTCCAATATTCTCCATTTCCTTAACTCTGCATGAGTGGTGTTCAATCAGAGGTGGTAGATGTTGATATTTTCCAGGTGCAGTTTGTTATTTTGTCCAAGTGTAGAAACTGAATGTGTTTTACCCTTCTACTTTAACAGCTTTTAAATCTAAAATTAAAGATGACCGATTTTATTACATGGCATGGGAGAGAGCAGTAGACACCTTTTCCAAACCATAACCAAAAGTCTTAAAATCTAATTAAGTTATATTAAATTGTCATGTTTTTTTTTGTTTGTTTGTCTTTTAACATGTGATAAGAATAAACAGGAACATATTGTGCCCATTTTAGGCTCCCTACAGTACACTGCTGGCTGTCCATCTCAGAATTAATTTTAACATATCACTCATAACTAATGACGAAGGCATTATGTGATCTTACAGGATTAGATGTCTTAGAATGACTCAGAGACCTTTGGTAGCAAATGGAGAGCTATGATAAGGCAAAGTGGGAAGGCACGAAGAGGGCAGAGTGCATTAACAGAGTGTTACATTGACATCAACACTGGCTGAATAAAGCATTGAGTTATCTGGATTAAAGGAAGATAGAAATATATTAATATTGTGAGGTTGGGTGTCTGATATATTGCGTACATTTTGTCTTGACTAAAAAACAAATTACTGTACCTTTTCAGCCTCACACCTCAGCCATCTGGGTAGTTGGGTGGACAAAATGTTACATGTACATCTGAGCATCACTGAATGTGAAGTAAAATGATTTATTTAATTCTAATCTGCTTGTATCATTCGTAGTTGCTCAGATATCCTTGTTCCTTCTCCTCTTTTGGCCGTGTCTTAATAGATTTTCAAAGCTGACCATATCTTTCCAAAGGCCCACATGAAAATGGCCTTTAGTTTGTGAATAGTGATGGAAGGACATTCAAAGAGAAAGGACAGCCACTCATTCTACTGCTTGTGGGTTAATGGCTTTGGGGACACTGTGACTTGTACAAGGTTGAAATAATATTTTTTGTTCTGATGTTCCTTCTCTGTTGCTACGGCCAGAGAAAAGGAACGGAAAGCTTCATGGCATTGAGCAATATACCTCTGAACTGTAGGAATATGAACTACACCTCTACCGACTCATACGACTGTACAGTGATGCGAACTGTACTGCAGGATGTTCAATATGTGAACAGTTTTCATGTATTACTGTCTAAAATAGGAATGAGCATCTAAATATCTTTTACTGTAGCAAACTTGGACAATTTCAAGTAGATTCAGTGCTCCACTTTTCTTCCGTTCATTGCCACTAATTAAATGTTTTTCCAAAGAAAAGGCAGCCCGCTCATTGTAGGTGGCGTCTCCCACACACTGGCCTTGTCACACAGGCAGAGATGAGCCACAAAGGACCAGTGTTCTCATCCTCCCACATGAAAGCAACTAGTTTGAGTCACTACCAATATATATTGACGACAATTTGTGTTCAAGGAAGCCCTCATTATATACTGATACACTTCCACAGGCCTGTTTAATTGATCGTTGTTCAGCAGTCTCTTTGCCTGTTGTCTTTTCTATAACTTTAAGGCAGCAAAATTATGGCCAAAATGAATATATATATATATATATATATATATATATATATATATATATATATATANTTTACTCAAACCTAAGGCAATGATTATTAATCACAGTTGATCATCTGTATCAGTTAAAAAAAGTTACATTTATATGACATTATTAAGACATTAAATTACACACAACAAAAATCAAGGATTATACAACAAATTTCAAGACTTATTTCCATTGTGAAACTTGATGTAAAGATGGCAAAGATGTAAGTTACAAGGTGACATCATACTATCATCAAACTGACACAATAAAATACCTATATCATCATCAGTAAAGTAGCTCAAAGTCGCATGTCCAAATAAAAACTATAACAAATTACATACAATTTCCCATAAGCCTTGCACTTGCATTTCATGGGTCGTACAATCATGCTGCAGACACAGCTGATTGAAGAAGATTGTCTTTTGTGCTGCCTCTGTGCTGAGATAGGATTTGTTTTTAACCAGCTCTTTGTTTAAATCCAAGTGTTGTGCTAATTGATGTCAAAACCACCAGTCGTTTAGCCTTTGCTCCAAAAAAATACCACAAACCAGGTCTCCAAATTAGCGAGGATCTACATGTGTGGTAAAAGAGAGAGCTGTTCTCTTGTTACGTGTGTGTGCCCACCACTCTTGCAAGCTCAGCATGTTTTTTGTCAGCAGCCTTTTCTGCTTTAGAAGGTATCAACAAAGAAACATGGACCAAAAGGATTTGCCCTTCCATAGCGCATACAGTTACATAATACTTGCAGGTTGTCTGCAGTGGCAATCATGTTTGGGAAGCAGAGCCTGGGTAATGCTTGTTAAGTAGCTGATCAAGTTTAGTTTGGGTTTATTGCATTGTGCAGCTCTAATTTTCATTACAGACTTAATTTTCTTAAGAGGTTCTTGGTTGTTGTTTTTTTTCATAAAGTCCCAAGCACAGTCACTTAATATAATTTAGGGATTATGTTGTTACCACAATAGATTCTTGAAAATTCTTGTAAAAACCTGCCTTTGACATGATATTGTTGTATTGGGGGATTTTGCAGCGCAGCATTGTTGTCCCAGTCTTTGACACCAGAGGGAGGCAGTCGTTTGAAAGTCATGTACGTACAATAATCCACAACCCATGGGTTGGGGGGTGCTTGTTGCAGCTGTGCTCCGACTGCACTACAGGCTTTACCTAGTAATGAATATAGCCTGTCTCACATGGACACTGTCCAGCAGTGTGTGAAAGTCAGTGAGCGTTCATGTATTTGTTTTCTCTAGTGATGCCTCTGGTGTTTGGCAGAGGTTGTACTGTCACTGCTTGCTGATGTAGAGACAGTGTGGGGGCGAATAGGATGAGAATGAGGATTTGTGTTGTTGTTTTTGTTTTTTTTTTAATACTGAAAACCACAATTTTTACACTAGAAGCCTTCACTTTACACGTATCAACTAAATGGATATTTAAATGTAACAAACCATGCCCTGCTGCATTACCCATTATAATTGCTGAACATGCACCTCAATGGTATAATCTCATATAAATGATCACTGCTGATCACTGCCTGTCATTAGGGCACAGTGGGAATATTTTCTATTTATGATATTTCCTCTTTGTCTATAAAAATATTTTCTTTTCACAAAAGTCACCTCATGTTCTCTAGAGCTGCGGTGATGGTGTATGAGTAATACCAGCAGGAATACTATGGAAGAATTTCAAAGCTGCAAAGCATATGCAAATGTACAATTTATTGACACTAGTAAAAACTAGAAACTTGCTATGTTTTGCCTGTGTTAAGTTTAAAACAGTTTGAACTACAAACATGTACGTACAAACATATATTCTGATATAATAAGTTACCATGAGAAGCTAATGCTAAATGCAAACACATTAGTCGCGATTTTGTGATTCAATGTTAATAATTTTATACTGCACAGGCAAGGCCTACAGTGTCCACCTTTCACAGGGCCTTCATCTGCACCCATACCCTGTCATCTCAGTTGCTCTGAAAAGCTGGGATTGATTTGTAAGTGTACTGAGTTACTAGAAGCCAAAAATTCTTGACTTTCCGACACTCCAGCAGTCTTAACGATGTCTTATTAGGTATTGCAAACTCAATGGCCAGGCAGTTATACTGGGACACAGTATTAAAAGAAAGCAGACAAACAGACAGCAGACATATGTCCCTTTATCAGCTTTGTTAGTGTACTTTATGGGAAAGTTATGAGTTTGTTTGTAATCAGTGGTTTTATTCCTGGCATTGATCCTCTACGTCTTTGATTACTGTAAAGCTCAATGGGTCTGCATGTTTCTATCTACCTTTGTAGCTTCATACTCCGAATCTCCTAGACTACTCACAACACAGTTACAGCCTTGTCATAGGAGGACAGAACACAAGCTGCTTTTCTACTGCACAAAATTAGAACACCAGATTGTGGGAACTTTATCAAGAACTCCAGGAACTTTATCCCCTTTTTTCACCAGAGGAATCTCTGTTAAGTTTTGGTTTGGATTTCTTGGTCATGGGAAAGCAAACAGAAATACAATCAAAACATTTTTGAAGTTCCTGTACATGTTATTTCCTGGATCATTTGATGGAAAATGGCATAATAGACAATGTTTAAAGGAAAATGTTCTTCCAAGCATTGGGGACAAGCAATGCAGAGGATCCAAGGGTAAATATGCTGGCATGGCTTGCTATTTAACGAGTTACTTTGGGCTGGTCATGTTGTTGCAGACTGGAACGGTGTGTCTGTCACATAGCTTTATGGCCTAAGATTAGTCCGAAAGCTCAAGTAACCTCTACAAGGCCTGGGGCATGTCACAAACAAGCAGCCACTCACAGGTGCCTCATTGGTTATTTCATGTTGCATGTGGACTATTGTCAATCATGGTTTGTAAGATGAAAGGGAAAATGAAATGATTATATTAGCCAAACATTCCAATTGTATGGAAATACATTGCTTTTTACCTTATTTCGTTTTTGCTTTCAGTCTTTGTCAGTGTACATTTCAAAGACAGTCTTATCTATTCATTGTCAAGGAGGACAGAGGTACGTTAGGGCCATGAGACACCAAGCTAAACCTAAAGACGCACTACGTCTTTAGACATCAAAGACCAACTGATCAAACAAATTGCAGATATTCTGTACCTGTGTTAAGGTAAGGTCATATTACATTTCCATCCCACGAATACTCACTCTGTCTCCCATTCACTTCTGTTGAAGCCCTGCACAATGGACAGATTCAAGCATGCGTTTCCTATTTTTGCTGCGATCTCCAGCCATCTCCGGTGGACTTGCAGGTCAGAGTTGACCTTTGTTCAACTTGGGCTAAGTAGATTTTCTCGGTGAACCAATAAAAACATTGATGTGGCTGTGTTTTGTAAATGGAGTTGTTTTTCTAATGTGTTCACCACATTTTATTACATTATCACACTACCAGACTACAAGCTGTAGCATCGCTCTCATTCACTGTTTATAGTTTGCGATTGCTCTGATCAATATTTATTTATTACCCGCGTCCGAGCCATGACACATCCTTTTTGGTGGGTGTGGGGCAATTTTATTGAATGGAAACGTCCGTAAAAGACAATTTTACACAATTTATTAACCACCATGAATCTGTTTAGTCTTATTAAATGCTTGGAAACAAATTCTGGATGTGTGAGATTTAAAATTTGCAGCTGGAAGTCTAAGGTTTTGCCTTGCTTGGCCCTGCTATTGTCAAAATGTGGTGTTTTGCCTTTGAAAAAGTGCAAAAATAAGGAAAAACTGCTCAAAATGGGTGAAATCACTAATTTAGAAGGCTGAATGTTCAGTCAGAGAGCTCTCTCTCACTGACAGCCTCTGTTGTTAGTTCAACATGCTCAATTGGCGGAACAGCTGCCAATAAGGCGCCAACTTGCTACAATTGTGCTGAACATACTGTAAAAACTATGGGCGTTGGTCAGCTACAAACACTCAATGGCGTCCAACGACCGACTGTTGGCCTGGTGTGTCAGGGCCCTCAGTCTACTCTGATAGATGTTCTGGCACTGTAATCCTCCTCAAACAATGGTGGATGTGAGAATAGACGAGAGGTTAAGCCCCGTAGGTCTGTCTGTTACCATGTGCCCAGACATTTAAATGCACACAGGGATGGTTGACTCTTGCCACTCGCTCAATCTGTAGATTTGTACATATTCAGCACAGATTGTCAGCTGTTTTTGCTGCATATTAACTTTATGTGGGAATCAGCATAAACACCATATATAACTTTTATCAACTCCCTGCTGTTACTTGTTGCGCCTACGCACCTTCACAAATCTGATCTTTAGTGCCTCGTTGTGTAGCAAGGTTTGGTTGGAAAAAGACCGACTTCCTGCTGCTGCTTCTCTCTTTGTAGCTGCATGTGAAGACTCTTTTAATAGACTTAAAAGCCCATCCCTTTTGCCACTTGCTCAAGTGAATCCCTGTTTAAGTGCGTGTGTCACACATGCTAACATTGAACTACTGTGTGATCGTCTCCGGAAATATCTTCAGCCTCTTTGCTGACATAGACGGAGTTGCTGACATTCCTGAACACCTTGGTTCATGAAAGAGTCAGAGAAGGTTAGCATATAACAAATCTTCAACACTTACATTGACAAATGTGATTTAGACGAGGATATAGTAATCTGTCGTTCTGTTGTATGCTGACAGTTTTTGTGGGGTAAAGTTAACTAGGCTCACTGATGATGTATGCCACTAAGTTGGGAGGACCAGAGGGGGGTCCGAGAATGACCACAATGAGGAACCTCCCTGGACACGTGTGCTGCGTCGGACGACTGGTACACATTCCACCACCGAGGGGGGTCATGAGAGCAGATTCCACAGTGCCTGTCTGAGAGGGGAGAGGCTGAGTTGGTCCATCCTCTTTTCAGGCTCTGAGAGCAGCTGCTCCGCCTGGCTTTGGCGCAACAGTGACCTCACACCCAAGAGATATTTTAAAGGGTGCAGGTCAGCAGGGAGATGAGTTCTGAGTAGGTAGGTGCAGAGGCTCAGCGAGCGCAGTATTGATACGTCCACACAAGGAAGATACTACATTCATTTAAGAAAAGTTATCTACTTGCGACAATAGTTGGCCAGCTTTCGAAGCTCCTTCTGGGATATGATCCATTAGACCTTTTTTGCAATGCTGAGGCATTGCCCTATTCCCCGTTTCTCGTCGTCTGGTGCTCGGAAAAAGATGCCAAATGTTGCCTGTGGGAAAGAGAAGACTTTGCATGTCCCGCTGGAGAGCAAGCCACTCAACCTGGCAGACCCCAAGGACGTTCCCACAGAACCGCTACCCCCTCAGAAAGTACTCAAGATATTTAGCATCAACATCATTGCTCAGGGTTTGCCCTTCTGTCGCAGACGGGTGAGTATTGTATGTATTAGACCAGTGATATGGTTTGGGTTGAGCCACAGAACCCGAAAATGTCAAAAGTCATCCTACACTCTCACCCCCTTCACCCAGGTTGTTGTTGCTTTGTGTAACTACTGGTTTATCAAAAAGGCAAATCAAATTTTAAGCTACTTTAATTTCTGTACATTTTTTCATGTTGTTAGCACAGTGAAACATTCACTTTCAGAAATTAACTATTGGATTAACTTCTTTTAGTTCTGCTGAATTTAAAAATATTTCAAATTAATGTGAGGTTACACCCCCACAAAACATTTGCAGTCAGCACTTGTCTTGTTTTTCATAGAACATACATACATGCACAAATGAGCAGAATATCTTCATTTTAATGATGACTTGTTTGAACTTGAATAATTTTAGATTAGAATAAATTAGGGTACTTGTGATTATATAAAATGGATATGTACTTAAGTAGTTTCCATACGCTTATAAATACAAAGTTCGCTTGCCACAGCTCCACCCATGGCAGATGGCGGACACCAACATATAGCCTTAAAAAGGCCGTCGCCAATGAGCCTATTTTTAGGTTGCGTATTTAGATGAGGATATATATGAATTGATTGGAGAGAAAATAGGAAAAATACATTCTTCAGTTGCTGTTTATGGAGTAATAATCACAAAAATTGGGATTTGGGTTATAGGATTTTTCTATACGGTAATCTTTCTGTCTTGAAATGTATACAAACGAAATAAATAGCCTATTTCCGTCAGTGTCATTCATCATTGCCAGTGAACTGTTTGACTTATGATGGATGGTAATTTAATGTAAATCAATTGGTTATTCCTACTTAAACATGTTTACTTGATGTTTTTTTGTTTTTTTAAATAATGGTATGTTTGCATTAGAATTTGCAATTCTTCTGATATGTCAGAGCCGGTTGAAGCAGTTCCAAAATATCAGCACTCTGTAACTATGACATTAGTAATTTCTTCCTTTTTGACAGCACGTTAGGTTGCCTGAAAGGGGCTGTAACAGTAACACTGCTTTCATTAGTCTCCTTTGACATTCCTGTTGCATTAATTCAGCATTATGTGCAATGTGACTTGGAAATGAATGCCTTTGTTACTCCATTGTTGTGTTTTAGGTAAATTGTCGATAAAAAAAAGTTTTAATTTTTTAATTTTCTCAAAATATTCAAAGATTTCCCACATACAACAAAAAAAAAATCTCCATAGTCACTATTCATTGAAGTTGATTTTAGTTTTGGTTTATTTAAATGTATAAAGCAGGAAAGAATTATTTTTAGTTTTCTTATACTGTACATGTATTTGCTTTTTTCCCACATTTTACAATACATATCTGACACATTATGGTATGAAATCCAGGACAACTCAATGAGACTTAAAGAGATGCAACATTATACTACTGTTTCCATTTAAAGACTCCAGTTTTGATTACTTAGTGTTGAGGTACCTGATTCTTGCAGGTATTTCATTGGTCTCCCTCAGCTGTTAGGATTGTGTACTTACCAACCCAAATTTTGCAGGTACTTTGATAATGAGTAAATTGATGAATGCATTTAAACATTAACATCTTGGCAAAGGGACACAACTGTTTTTGTATGGCTGCATTTGACCTCTGAATTGCAGTGGTGCTGACAGTGTTTCCTTGATGTCATCAGAGAAAAAATAGGCAGTTAAAAATATCAACCTCCAATCCATCAGAAAAAATTGGAGATGGATGGGGTAATGAGTAGCGAGGCTGTGAAATATCAGGCAAAGACTAAAATAGAAATAAGGATAAATGTCACAAAGACTGGGGAGTGTTGGCTTGTCCTTTTTCCATTCTTGGTTTTCTTTCGGATCAAAACTAGCTGCTGTGTTGACCAGCTTTGTGAGACCAATGGTGTATTATGGTGATTTAGTTTTAATTAGTGCTGTTTATGCAGTAGTTAAACAGTAGGTTCAAAGGATAAGCTGGGACACACCGCAGCAGGAGGCTTCTTTAGTTTACCCAGCCACAGGCTTGAAAATGTCGAATCAAATCTTTGTTGCGAGGCAGCACTGATTTATTAAAAAAATAAAGAAAGATGGACAAAGAGTGAGCCTTTGACAGTAAGATGTTATGTATCATCCCTAAGTACATTTCTCCATACAACCTCTATAATTTTATATGTTGCAGTCATACCTTTATTTAGCATCAAAGACATATTGTCTTTAGTTCCAAGATTTGTACTTTGCTATTTTTAGCTATGCAAGCAGCATCGCTCTGTGGATGGCAATGTCGGTCAGTCAGGTTGGTCCACCACTGTGGTTCACCCTGAAATATCTTGCCATGAAATGTTATGCAGACGGTCATGCTTCCCAGATGATGAATCCTAATGACTGGTGATCTGCTGACTTTTC
The DNA here is from genome assembly GCA_002120245.1 of Maccullochella peelii. NCBI lineage: Eukaryota > Metazoa > Chordata > Actinopteri > Centrarchiformes > Percichthyidae > Maccullochella > Maccullochella peelii. Next base: position 69,730 of record LKNJ01001361.1, on the reverse strand, counting down.
CTCTAGCACCACCATGAGGTTGACATTTGTGGTTTTGAGTGAAACTATTGGATGGATTCCCTTAAAATTTGGTACACACAGTCATGTCTGCCTCAGGATGAATTGTCATCACATTGATGGAAATTTTGCCGTCATCAGGGCAAAATGTATTCATTTTGTCCACTCTATGGTTTATTAACAAATACCTGCAGTAATAATGACATTCCCATCGGCCTGGGCTGTGCTTTGTGTTTAGTGCTAACTAGCAAATGTTAGCATGCTAACACACTAAACAAAAATGGTGACCATGGTAAACACTATACCTGCTTAGCACCAGCATGTTAGCATTGTCATTGTGAGCATGTAAGCATGCTGATGTTAGTATTTAGCTTAAGTACAGCCTCACAGAGCCTCTAGCGTGGCTGTAGACGCTTAGTCTTGTTTATTTATGTGGTGAAAAGATTATAGCTGAGACACTGACTCATTTTTCATATACTTCATTATATTTTAAATGATGGGTTCCACACCCGTAAAGGTTAACATATTTACATATAGTGTTCTTGGGAACTGTAGAGCTTTCATCCTCTGTCTCCAGCAGGATGAAAATTGGTTTGACTGTTAAACAAGAAAGAACTGGGGAAAAGCACAGTTGGGATTATGCTAGGCCTTGAGTTAACGTGTTAAACTCTGCCATCTGTATGCCAGTGGCACCACCACATTAAGGGGGCTTTGATTTTGTTTGAATGAAAAGACTAAGGCATCTGAGTTTGTGCTCAAGAACCCTTTTACTTTTGATTATTTTCTTTTATTGTTTAAAAAGGCAGGCAAGTCAGGAAACTCCAGACTCAAGAAAAGGATCTTGACCTTTAAGGTGGTTTACAAAGTCTGTTTTGCTGGATTAACTAAATGGAAGGTCCCACAAGGCCAGTCCATGGGGTTGTTGGTCCATTCAGAGCAGGAAGCCACGTGGGCTCTGCTGTGCATACGGCAGCTGTCTCCAGTGAATGGCATAGCTGGGATTTCCCAGGGTCTCTGCGGTATGGTACAACTTAAGTCGCCTGAAACGTCTTCAGAAGAAACAAACCATACTGTAAAATACATATTTTGTATTCAACTTTCTGTCTTGTTGCTTGTATTGCTAATTAAAATATTAATTTGGCCATTGATGTGGGACCTTTCTTTGAGGTAGTGTTTTTTTCTCATACCTGAGAACTACACCGGCCCTAAAACTTATCATACTGTTCTGATAAAAATAGTCCTGGGTTAAATGTCCAATTAAAACATGCCCAGGAGAAGCCTATGTATTTCCGGGAGCCAGAATGGGCATCCAGCTGTTGCAGGAGATGGCGATCAAGATATAGAACATTAACAGCAGGACATTTTAGTTGCGATATTACTTTTCTCACCCGCCACACCCTGCCCTGCAGGCCTGTTGAGTAAGGTGATCTGGACTTGCCCAAAGCAGCTATGTCTGTATCAACAACTATCAGCAAGATGCATTTGCTGTTTGAGCAGGTGTTGTGGGGTGTGTTGCAACCTTCTTTAGCAAGTTTGACCAGAGCCTCTGGGTTTCCTGTTGTTTTGTCTATAGACACATTAATTAGAGCCATACAGCTACTGTAATTTTTTCCTTTTTACATTTTCGGTCTGAGACGCATATGTATCCACTCAGAGACTCTTGTTGCATGTCTTTCCCTTACTACTATTTCTTCTCTTGGACTGGTTGCCATTTAAAAAAAATCAGTTAATTTATCAGTTAATTAGTAAGTTTTTATGCATCATAATCTTGCTATCATAATGAAAAATGTATAGAGAGGCACCAAGAAGCCATCTGTCACTATTCAAATGCAGTTTTTTTACCATCTATTTTTGAGATCATATGCCTGGATACACTGAGGACATTCGTATTCACTTTCAATTTGATTTGTCTGTCCCTGTCGTTACGTGACAACTAGGGCGACATGATACCGCTCCTGATCCTGCTAGTACCGAGTCAGATGATCTTATGGCAGCTCGAATGTTATTTGTCTTTACTATTCATATTTTAAAACCACCCGTTTTCCATCACCAAAACCTTGAAATCACCTAAAGTTAATTCAATGTTTGGATTGTGCTTGGTTCATTTTAGCTTCACAATCATCACCCTGTCTTTGCTGCTCTTTCTTTTTTGTCTCATATGTTTAGTTGTTTTGCAAAAATGCAACCTGTTGATACAACCGGTCAGTGATTATGTGTGCAGCTTGTCAAATTTAATAACAAGACAGTGTTACCTTATCAGTAAACTGAAATAAATATTTGCTGAAAAAACTATTTCACAAGCAACACAGATTTTAGAATAAGGCGCATTGGGGGGAAAAAAGTAAACCTTTGTGCTTATAATGAAAAATAGACACAGCAGGAACACTAACAGCAACCACCACAGGGAAACTAGATTTGTGCAAGCCAACAAGAACCTAATTAAAATTCTTATAGTCTCTTCAACATCAGCAATGCAGATTTTTATGTGCTCTTTATTAAGCTCTACTAAACTTAAGTAAATTAATCTCCCCAGCCAGTAATGTACAATGTACAATACAGTTATTCTAAACATCTATGTGCTACATAAATGTTTGCTGCTTCGACTGCCTCCTTCAGCATTTCACTTTAGATAAGCTTGCTGCCCTGGAGGAGCAACGGCCTTTTCTAATGTCGGTCTCTGTAGATAATTGTTAACTGAAACTAAGACTCCCCCTGACATCACGCTGTTTCACAAACACCATCACTCAGGCCTTTTAACCATTTTTCTCCTGTTTCTGGATAGCCAAATGCAGAATATTGTGTTTGACAGGACAAGAAGCTAATTCACCTTTTGAAGTTTTTAACCGTTTTTATTATTCCGTTACTGATGAAATACATTGTAACACACTGAAGTGAAGCTGAAGTGAGATTCCTTGCTTAGTTTGGTGTTGCTATTGAAGTGTTTAACTGTTTTGTGCCATTTGGATATGAATATTAGGAATTTCAGAGTTTTCTATTTTTGTCATACAGCATTATCCCTGGAAAAACTAGAAAATTGGACTGCTACGGTCAATTTCTCTTTTCTTTACCAAGTAAGACGTGCAGAAACTTTAACAATCATGAAAATTTGGTTGTAATTAATTCTCAGTTGTGAGGATTAGAGCTTTTATATGTCTCATGTGACAGTAAACTGAAAACCTTTTGGTTTTAGACTGGTGCTTGAAGACATCAAATTGGGCTCGTGAGAAATTCTGTATTTTTCACTAAAATGAAAATAATTGTTAGTTGCAGCCCTAGTTTAGAGACTTAGAGACAAGTTTTACGTCATTAAACTTCCTTTGCTTGCAACAACGAGTCATCCTGTGATGTTACCTTGATGCATTTGACCCCATTTGCTGATACGAGTCAATGATTGAACGACGGCTGATTTCGTCCACCGGACTTCAAGCCCTTCTCTCTGTCCTGAAGTAAGGACCACACCACAGTACACTGCAGGAGGCTGGATTCCATTGCCCTTGGGCTCCAAATAACACAGAGGGGAGGAAGGCATCTGCCATTGGCTATTCTGAGAAGCAGTCCCATTCCAGGGAGCACACAGATCCAGTCAGCAAGCTACTCAGCACCCAGATCAGCCAAACAGTTTTGTTTACCCCCGATTTTCAATGGAGGCTCACAACTATGGCACCCCAAATACTCCGGTTATTTTGTTGAAAAAGATGCTGTTTTGATTGAAATCTGTCTAGCCGGCCTTCTAATATTTTCTTGTGAAAATGGGATAAATTTACAAATAATGTGTTCAAACAATATTGCGATAACATTGGGAAATCTTACGAAAATGATACGAAAATAAAAACATTGCGATAACCTTCTGAATATTTGCTCATACAGCTTATCTATAGTCATTAATGACCGGACAGTCTTTGCATTTTGACATTGCACGTGATCGGTGAACTTAAGCCTGATCTAAATACCTCTTGAGTTCAAGCTCGGGGTGTATAGTGTTATACTGTTGTGGTGCTTTACATACAGAGCATACTGGATAGCGTTGCGCTCCCACCTGCCGCAGGGCTGCCTGAAGGCATTGACATTTCCCACACTGTTGGAGAGGAGCTGAGAAAAGATACACTCTTCCTTTAGAAAAGTGTCAAAACTCCTAAACATTGTCCTTTAAATGAAGATGTGAAGCAAAATGAAACCTCCTAAACACTTTATCTTTCACACATGCATTACATTGTGTGAATTACTCATTCAGTTAAATTATTCATCTGTTGTGCTGCATTGCATACACATTTTGCTACATAATTCAACACTGTTGGATGCATCCAACAGACTTGAATCTGAATAAACCACCTCCCTCTTGAGGTTCAACTGCATTACAATGGTTTTTTAGTTTGATCTTGTAAAAACATGTTTTCTATTCCTTACCTCCTGCACTAAATCTACTGTGGTGTAATTCAAAATTAAACACTTTTCTGTGATTGAAAAGTGCAACCCTCCTGTGACAGTGACCACACTTGCGCTGCTCTTAGATGTTTGAAATATTTCGGCATGGTGTTTAAAAGGAGTCTCTTAGCTGCCAACTATATAACCATGTTTCTAAACTGTCTATAATTTCCCCACAAAACAAAATTCATAATTCAAGGAACTGTTCACCCGTGGTTCATACTGCGTTCATTCAAACACAACCAATATAGGTTAATCTCACTTGGGTGGCAGGTCCTAGCAGGTGAGTCCTCAGATTTGTTGTTGTTGTAGAGTTATGAGCCGTTCACACATACAGACTCAAAAGCTGGTACAGCGATAGGCTGCTATTAATTGTGAATGGGACCTGGCGTTGCCCCCTGAGCCTTAGAGATTTAAAAGGCACCCACCGGCACTACAGGGGAAAGTTGAGAAAAGCTCAACTTTATACAAATGTCCTCTGACGCAATGCGAGTGACAACCAGGCGAGAACCAATTGTTTTAATACCCACAGAAATAAAAGCACAGAGTTGTTTACTACTATGCTCCACTAGTAGATCGGGGATTGCTTCCAGGGCAGATACAGGACCGCAGTGCCAATCAGTCTTGCCCGCATTGTTATATTAAAACAGTGTCAACAAAGCACACCGCAAAACAGAAAAGACTGCAGACATATTCTGTACTCGGGGAAACAAGCTATGCAACAGAAACTGAACTACTTCCTCATGTGTAGCATCGTACCCACAGAGCTACCGAGTTATTAGAGGCCAGAGATTGTCTACTACTTTATATCTGAATGTATGAGTGCAGCGTGTGGCAGGTGCTTTTTACAAAGTCGGCCAACAGTTGTGTTGGTAATTTTGCCATTGATGGTGTAAAATAGATACTTCCTCATGCCGCTTTCTCAGATGCTTTGGTGTCGTGATCATCCAATCAGTGCCGCTTTGCTCGCTAGTGTCTTCCTACATAGTTATTTATTAGAGTAGTTTACTGATAGTTCAAAAGGACATGCGATAGGTCAAGCTCATAGCGCCCTCTGCTGGACCTAGCATTTATAGACAGTACATTTTGATTTCAATCAGGCCATTAGAGTTTGAATATTTAATTTCTTAACACGTTCGAACAAAAAAGTGACAGCCCTATCTCACAAGTTTGTTGGGTTCCACAGTTCACCCAAGTACGGCAGGTTCCTACATTGGTGCTTGGTGCAAAACATTCAGAGTTGAGCCAATGGGCTGTAAAGCACTAGATTCTCGTATGAAATTGCAAGCGCTATACTAGTTCTGAAACAGTTTTATGTCAATTGATCCACACATTGAGTCATCTGCTGCCAGTTTGATTGATTGTGCTACCTGATTTGCATAGAAAATTGCAGAATATTAAATGGAATCGGTTGTTTTATAGTTTGTTTTTTGCCATTGAAACGGTAGGCTATCTTCCGTTTTTAATGACCCCACTGTACTTCTGCGCAATAATCTGAATTTTGGTACATTTGAGTCAAAATTTGATGACGGTTGGTTGGTTGTTTGTTTACGTTGTCAGGCACCTGTCAAATGTGATCAAACCACACCCACGCAGTCCTAATGAAGCAGAATAGTTGAGTTTTTGTGTTAAACTAATGAACTAAGGATGTTTTTTGTCCAGACTTTAAATATGAGTTTGCTTAATTAATCATGAATATTTATTGTTACAGAGAAATACTTAAAATTTGAAATACTGTTCAGGCTCCACATCTTACTGACTATGTAACTATTTGTGTTAAAATTCCTGTATGTATGTGGGTGACTTAAGTGGGCAAAGTCCTGCCATAAACACTCCATACTCATCAACTGTCTTTTCAGTCAATGGCCGTAACCCTGGTGACAATATCTGTTTTGGCATCATCAATGTAACGTTTGTGGTGTTTGGTGTGATTTTGTCTTTACAGTTGTGACTGAGCTGTGCCTCCAGAAATGTGAGGGGTGAATCTCTGTGTCTGGTCCTTTTCCCCTGTCTTAGTATCAGCATGTCTCAGTGCTGACCTTCAGCAAGCCGCGCCTGTGCCTTTCACAGTGTCCTGCTCGCTATAATCTGGTCATCAGTGAAGACACCCCGTGAATGGATAGCTGACTGGCTGTAACTGATGCGGCCGTCTGCATAGTTTGTCTAATCTGTGTATGAACCCTGCTGTCTGAGTCACAGTGTGTAGTCTCCCTGTATTTGATGTGCACTTCTGTTGTACTGCAGTGCTGTCTGGACTCTTGCTGCAGTCTGTGACTTCCTGCACTATCACACTAAAGCAAAAATGGCGGTGTCTTGTCAGGTTTGTGAAGTTGTTTTGCCTCGTTTTTGTGATGCAGTGTAAAAGTTATTGGTAATGTGAACGCTATTTACTTAAGTTTGAACCCCACAAACTGTATAAACATCTTTTTAATATCAGAAAAAGGAAAGTGTCTCTAAAAACCACAAACCCAGGAATATTGCCACAATATATTATTTTAACAAAACATTAAGTGAAAGCACACTCAAAGTCAAGTTTGTTTTGATAGCTTTACTCTGTTGAAACAACCTGTATACCCTAAAGCTCTTCATTTTGACTATTTGTAAAGAAAGAAAACCTTGAGTGTGCCTCCTCTTAATGTTCACCTGCAGTTGATGGAGTATCAAGCACCTCTTTATGACTTTAACAACAGGAAGACGAGGTTTTGGAGGTGAGTGTATGCATGTGCATACCTTAGCTGGTGTCACAAAGTCCTGTTGTTCAGAGGTTAAGCAGAAATTCAGATTCAACACGGGAATTACACCCTCTGTTGAACGCAAGGCCTCTAACAGGGCAAGACGTTCAGAAAGCTTTTGAAAAGCGAGGGGAAAGGATAGAAAAGAGGAAGAATAAACCAGTGATAATATTGCAGTTCTTCTGGTGTTCAAGCTGTATTTTTAAGGATTTGTTTACTATCATCAAGGCAACACGACAAAGAGGCCACGTTGGGTGCAAATTTTAAGTGTTGGTTTATAGAAAGCTATTTCTTAGAGTAAAATTAAACAGAGTATTGTGTGGAAAGTTCTTTTAGTCTCTTCTACATCATCTTTTTATTAGCTAAGAAACCTTGTTTTGTGACCATGTAATTTTCAGCTAACAAAATGGGTTGTTAAATGCTTTATTTATCTTAAGAATACAGAATACAATATTAGTCGATTAATTGATTAGTCAATTGACGGAAAATTAATTGGCAACTATTTTGATGATAGATTAATCTCTTTGACTCATTTTTTAATGAAAAAAATGCCCAAATTCTCTGGTTCCAGCTTCTCCAAATTGATAATATGCTGGTTTCCTTTCTCTTCTACAAGTGTAAACTGAACATTTTTGGGTTCTGGACGGACAAACCAAGACATTTGTAGACATCATCTTGGACTCTGAGAAACCCTGATGAACATCTTTCACTATTTTCTGACAATTTATGGACAAAACGATTAATCGACAAAATAATAGGCAGATTAATCGATAATGAAAATATTTGTTAATTATTATTAGTTGCAGCCCTACTTAAGAAGTAGGAGACTTTATTCAAACCATAAAAGAACACCTAATCCTTCAGTTTCTCTTAAAAATTCAAACTAGCCAAATTCAGAGATATGTAGATTTCTGTCAGCGACACTATGATAATCTCATTATACAAATGTTGACATCTATCATGTTCATTGTAATATCAGGTACTATAAATATGATTTTATGATGATTGAAGAACAAAACGATGACTTTATACAAAAAGTGAACTTAATATCCTCTCAGAGATGTGCAGTAACTCCTCTTGCGGCTGTCTATGTGAGATACTGTACCCGATTCATCATCTGACATTGATTAGCAGCATGTACAGTGTGAGAGATGATGGATGACTGCCAGGTTGGGGCCATGACGTCCATATTTATAATTTGTGCAGTTTATAAATGACCTTGGCTCTGGTGTACTGTGGCTCTGGTGTACTGTACCTCCAGGTCTGACAAGTAAGGCCATGTTCAGACCAAAAATAGCTCTCTGTTAAAAAACCACAGGGGGCTGCGTTGCTACAGGTACCGGTGAGAAAATGAAATATGAGCTGGGTGGTTTAGTTTGAAGAGTACATCCATGACTTTGAAGGCTTATCACATGCCAAACACTGCACAGGTGTTTATGATACTATAAGGCATATTCGGTCATGACGTTCTCAAGGTAAACAGAAGAATTAACACCGTTAATGCTGCAAAGTAACCTACCAGGAATATATGCTTGTACATACAGTATTACAATAGCCATTGCAGTGTGCTGCTGGACAATGTGTATTGCGTTATGGGGTTTTTTGCTTGATGACCCTGCGTTTGTTTGCTGTAGCCCTCTGTAAGCTGCTTTTTATTTTATTTTATTTTTTTGACGCAGTGCTGTTGTCAGTCTCAGTGCAGCCACATAATCCCCAGATTCTTATGTTTCTTTTTACTGTCTGCCCACACGGCATGAAAAGCTGTAGAATGGTTACTTAAACTTGTTGTTCAATGAAATTAGTCTTCCTGCAACCTTCTGACTTCCTGCATTTCATTATTCAAAACACCAAGGCATTGTTGCTGTGTGGAGGTGCATGCATTCATTGTTAATGTGCCCCTATTAATGTAAATGTGGTGACTCAGATGACTATTAATAGAGTATTGACCATCTCCCTTCGGTCCCTCTCTGCTGGAATATTGTAAAATATGCTCCTCACCACTGTTACAAACATCACATCAAAATATGGCCAAAGGAATCCGCTAATACCAGGACCTTAGAGAATAGATGTGTTAAGAATAATGTATCACCAGCGTCATACTTCATACTCATAACATTTTCTTGCTGCAGTAGCTGGACCGGTTAAAACTTTCTTCCTCCCAGAGTTCATACTTTTGTTAGTGTGGGAGTTTCATCTCTGTCAATGGATGGCAAGAATAATACGCAATCCTTCCAGGCTATACCGAAATATGTCTTTGTAGTCTTTCAAGGACATACCTCTTCTTTGTGTTATTAACAGTACAACGAAGTGGAAATTATAGCGCCCTTTTAGTTTAAGAGAATGGAGGGAGGATGGCTGCATGCCTGGAAGAATATTGACTGAGCTACTGTTCATAAAACATCAACTCTCACTTTGCCTACCTTATATCAATTTCGCCACTCTCTCTTTCTACTTTTGCAGTCTTTTCTTTCACTCGTTCCTTCATTAAATTTTCCCCTCAGTCAGGAAAGATGACTCCTGGTCTTATCTCTGAGGAGCAGAATCAACACCATCCCTCCTCATACTTGATGGGCTGCTCATTGTCCCGACTAAATTGAGTCATTCAGTCTCGGTGCGAATGTCTCCCTCTGACTGAGCATTTCAACCACACAGACGATGATTGATTTTTAAACTTTAACTTTCCAAAAAGGTGCCATTGTACAAGTGTGAATTACAAGTTGTGAAGTATTTAAGATTTTCATCTTTTTTTTGTTAGTTATCAAGATCATTTTGTGGAATTATCTAATTATGGCAAAGATTCCATTTTTGTAAACTCTAGTTTGATGGCTTACAGCTCAATATTTCAATCAATACTTTAGTGTTGAACCATCTACTTTGTTGTAAGCTAGGATGGCTAAAGAAATATTGAAACTGTTCATTTGCCATTACATTGAAGACCCACAAAACATTGGAGTTGTGAAAATGTGCTATATTCACTAAAGGAGTGACAAAGAACAGTACCAATCAAAAAAGATTACTTTGTGACAATTGTTGACATTAGACTTCTGTTCCCAGACTTTTGACTTTTGCTAACACCCCTACAGTCCACTGGATGAAAACTATCTTTTCTCATTTCTTTATGTCTCTTCTCCAAAGTCTGTGAAGCAGGAGAGGAAATATGATTTCCCTTCTAGTAATTTGGAATGCATTTTAATATGCACTTCTTAGAAAATACAGATACAATATGAATGATGATGAAGATGGCCTGGTGCATGCAGTAATTAAAATGAGTAAAGTGCAGCCACAAAGGATCTGTATCCACATAGATAATAAATTAGCCACAAATATGGATTCAAATCCTTGTGAAACACAAACATTTTGGTAAAATATCTCTAAACAATATTGGAAATGCTGAAGAACAGACTACTTTAAGACCCTCTGCTTTATGAAACTTTTCCACTGAACATTTTAACAGACGTGACATAGTTGTGGTGCAACTTAAATGCAACAGAGCTGCATCCCGTGGATCCGCTGAACTTCATGTGCATCATTTAGTTGCTCAGTTCATCAGGTCGTTCATTTGTATGAAGCAGAACAATAAATGTAGCAAAGCTAACAGAGCAGTGTGTTAGCCAATCATATTGGAATGAATAAATCCACCAATATAGCCTTTAAAGTCTGTTTGAGCTGTCCGTCTTCCATATTTAAAAAAAAAAAAAAAAGAAGAAAAAAAAAGAGAGAAATATTGTAGAAATTTTTGTTCATTTACAGAATGTTAGAACATTTTGGTTTGAGGGTTTCCAGTGCGTATAACTTTAAAATCAATAAGTAAAGAAATATGTGATAGTAAAGTTTCATTCCTGTGACTTGACGCCTCTGTTTTCTTGTAGCTTGTGGACCTCGGTGACTTGTGCGTGGGAGTCATTGTTTTTTGCTTTCAGACTAACAACTGCACACTATCACTGTACTGCTTCAGCACTGGTTTGTTCCTTTTAGGACAGACACAGAAATTGCTTTTACTTTTCAGCTGTTTGTGCAGTAAAGGCTCGGTGCTGATACCATTTCAGCTGATGCTGGTCTGTACAATTGGTAGAGAAACTTAGGGTGAACCAAAATATATCTCTACAAGTGAGAACGTTCACTCCGCTTATTGGTCAGATGTGTCTGGGAAGAACATAAAAGTGAATGCAGGAAGATGGTCCCGTGTTCTTGACTAGTGCACATTTCTGAGAGAGAGACATTGCTATGCAATTTAACATTTTGTTACATTGCAGTTGGCATTTGCTCATAACCGTGGTAATTATCTGGGCAATACACCAGGCAAAACTAAACCAGCAGAATGTGAGACGACTGAGCAGAACAAGAGAGCTAATATTTATCTCACACTTGCGGAGTACATCTGGTAGTTGGATCAAGGTCAGATCACGTTCCCACCACAAACTGCTCCAGAGTTTGTTTGGGACCAGATGGAGACCATCTCCTCTCAAGGTTCTCGGCGCAGTTGTTTTGTTCCACGCCCGAGTGCGATTACTGTGTTTAGACCTGCCCAAATGAATCGCACCCAGGGGGGTCCAATTTAACCAGACTAAAAAGCACTGGTGTGATAACACCCCAAGGAACCAACACTGATTTCTATGAACCAAAAGAGAATTGCTTCATCACCTACACAATATTACATCAGACACCCACAACAAACACCTTCATTACAGAGCTGTGAGTCCCACCCTCCTGTAGTCCTTGCAAGTCAGCCTCACAGAAAGCCAAACAGTGCGTCCTTTTTTACCATGCAAACATTTGAGTAGCTTCAAAACAATTCCCTAGAAATTAATTATTTATACTGTGCATGTTGTTTTAATCCAGCTCTCTTACTTGATCACATACCTCATTACTAATTTCTCTGCATCTTTCTTCCATTGATTGAAGTTCTTACACCTGCAGTTCTGGTGCTTTAATATTCAATTAACAGGCTGAATGATCAGATTTTACTTTTTCTGTATGAACTCGGCAGGTAGATCAGAAGCTGCTTAGGAACAGCTTGACAGATACATAGAAGTAGTTAGCTGCTATTTAAAATGTGTTCAAATCCTCTTGACCACACCTGTTTGTGTTGCAGTTCAACAATATTTGTTAATGGCAACAATACTATTAAAGGGTCCCTTCACCCAAATCACCCAAAAAACAAATTTTTATCTCTGAAGCCCCAGTAGTATCTAGCAATGCAGATAGTTGTGACTTCATTTGCCCTTATTATATATATCGGTCTCTGAAACTTCTAGTTTCCCCCAGACAATGAGTTGAATCGATTTCTGTTTGTGCTGCTCCAAAAACTGAAAAATTACATCTGAAAAAACTCAACAGAAGTGTGTGTTTCCAGAAACAATGTCCTTGTTATTAAGAATAGTCCACAGATCTTATTGAGAGTTTGACTTATGGACTGTTTCTTCTGTACCAAGTAGTTTGTATCCCAGCTCACATCAGGAGACGGGGTACACCCAGGACAGGTCGCGAGTCCACCACAGGGCTCATGTTGGATTTAATAAATGATAACATCATGCTGTTTTAGTAGGAAGTGATTCTAGCACTTCATCGCCCATTGAACCTGCTTATGATGCACGTATTTGCTCATGCTCTTTACCTCTAATAAAGAGCATTTGACTGACAGAAATGTTTGTTTTTTTTTCTCTGCTATGTCCTGCTCCACTGTTATGGAATGCTATGAACACGCAGGTAAGAACAAAACTCCTCTTTTGATTATGTAGCACTTGTTTCTCTTTCTACATCTTCACCTATAGCATGTTTCTTAGTTCCATCATTTCATGTACAGCAGAAAAAACTGAACATAATCCCACTGTGCTCTTCACTGGTGCTTGGAAATGTTTTGTCTGCAACGACTCAAAAATGCTGTTTTGTTACCTCTAGGGGGCAGCATGAACTAAAAGTTAAATGATCACTGAGGTAGTAAAAAGCTCAGTGTCACCCAGGACCTTCCCCGTATCAATATACAGCTAAGAGGGTTTGTGCATTACGGCTGCGTCTGTATTCACACCCTGCGCATTTAATTTCTCTCGCTTTGACAGTGGTTTTAACAACCAAAAGTCAGATAGGATTCCTTCATGCTGTTTGCTGCAAGTTTTGTGAAATTATGGACACTTCCCAAGGAGTCATACAGTTTTCAGGCATCTTTTGACTCCTGCTGGTTTCCATCCCCATCTCTACCTTTTGCAGAAATGTGTATTTATAAGCAGTTCATGTGTCCCTCAGACACACATCTGCTGTCTTTCAAGCACCAGCTCTCTCCTCTTTATTTTCCACATGCAGACACTCCCGGCTAAGAGCTTCATTAAATGTTCAGGTTGTTATGACAACTGAGTGCTTCACTCAATACTACATTAAGAGTCTGAAGAAGCTCTTACACTGTTGCACGTCCAAGCAGGTTTAATGCAATGGTAGGCTAATTCTACAGAAAATCCTTGGGAAACAATTCCCAAGAAAGTCTGTGCTAAAAGATCAATAGCTTTTGTTAAAGTTTTTGTTTCAGAAACTAATTACATTTGAGGGGGCAATCCAATTAATAAAATGCCAACCATAACTGGCCCATCCAAGCACACAGGTACGGTTGACCGGTGGGCTGTACCTTTATCGCTCTACAATGATCTGCAATCTGCAAACAGTTTTCCCTGGCATAATATTTTTTAATTAATGAAATGCTACCTTATTGTTTGGCCTTGAGTCTCTTTGCTGGGTTCTGGAAGTGGAATTGCTGAGCTTTCAGCCTGGGGTGTGCTTGAGTTTGACGGGGCGCAAGTCACCAGATGCAAAGTGGCTGCCAGTATCACAACTGGGCACTGCATGAGGTGGCGCAGATATAATTGAAGACCTGGTGCAGCATCAGTGCACCCTGACTTTTCCATGGCAGCGTGGAGTAAAAAGCTAGTCCTGCTGACTCACTGCAGGCTGTCTATGCCGTAGAAAAGGCTGTCATTAGGTCACGGCCTCACTCTGTTGCACAAGTCCAGTCTAGCTGGGGAGCTGTCATGTTGTCCATCTTTGTATACAGTCTATGTTTCTGCCAGGTATCTACTAGCATGGAAGGCATAAAAAACAGGTTGCCAGGCAGCACATCTGCATTCATGTTGAGGTCACATCAGGCTACGCAGAAAGCATAAACCAGAGATGTCCCTGTTGATCTCCCATCCGTCTTATTGTGCGTTGTGTCTACTGGAAGAAAGACTAGCTCCATTTCCAGCATGACAGTATTTATAACTTAACGTATTCTTACTGCTCAGCACAGTTTTGACCTCACGTTGAATAAAAGCATTGTTCACGTAGAAAAGAGTAAGAATCTCATTTCAGCATCTCATATTGATTCTTATATTCAGCCAACTGCCTGAGTGCATATGTCAAAGTATACACACTTTATCTCAGTGTGAAGGGAAATTATTTTGCTGCCGAGGAATAATAATGGAGTAGTACCAATTGGAAGAAGGTGTGTGTTAAAGCAGTACTTCAAACACTCCACTGTTTTCTGGAGTGTTTTCACCATCTCAGAGTGCTCTGACATTAGACAGGAGGGTGGCATTAAGTGCCAGACCTGAAAAAGTATTTCACCAGTAGTTTTTTGTACAGTGTTCTGCCAATTCAAATTGTGTGAAAAGTCTTTGAATTTTCAGCCCAAGTTCATTGCCAATAGCGCCCACAGGGCTTAGATTTGGTTTTGTCTGAAATGGAAATGTCTGCCATTAATAACATGTTTTCATCTATGTAAAAGTAGATTATTTTTAGAATTGTAAGCTATCAGAAACTGTACTATACAATAGTAATGTCTGTGCTGTTTAAAAGAACAAACAAAACAGGATGAGAATTTGTTTTGGACCATGGCCAGAAGTTAACTACCAGGCTATTGAGCTAATTAATCTGCAGCTTGTTTGGTAATTGATTAATCTTTTATGTCATTTTTTTAAGCAAAAATACTACATATTCCCTAGTTTCAGCATCTCTATTTTGAGCATTTCATGCTGTTCTTTCTCTTATATCATAGTAAATATCTTTCAAGTGACAAAATGAGAAATGTATTTTTTATAGAACAAATGGATAATCAATCCAGAAAAACAGTCAATAATGATCATTAGTTGTGGCCCTAGTTTGAGCATGAAGGGATCTGAGTTCAAATGAATCTTGGGCAAAAGTCAGTCATGCCCAGGATTAGTGTTTATTTTATTACCTTAGAAAGTTTTCTCATTTATCAAATATATAATAATATATATTATGTCTTTTGTAAAAAGCCCTTGCCATTCCTGGATTTTCATATTAACGAAACAAATTATACGAGGTCACAACTTGTGACTGCATTTTCTCCCAGTCCCCCAACAGGTTAGCTCTGTTGGTTTTGCATGGCCAGGAATTGAATATTTACCCTGATGCATGTCCCTGCAGAGTTTGGATTTTGATTAGCAATTCATGGCCTCCTTAAGGCTGTATAACAAAGCAATCAATATCCTCTCCTCTGATGAGGATGGGGGGCACGTAGTAGGGATTAATTTACTAATACAAAATGGAAAATCAATGTTAGACTCTTTACATGCACACACATTACACACACACATTACACGCACACATACATGAACACAGAGCAGCTGGAACTGAGCTTTGTTTTTATCTCAGCTGCAGTGTGTCAGTAGCCTCACTACTGTGATGGATGACAATGAAAGGGATTCCATGGCTACATTAGATTTTCCAGCTACGTCTCCTAACTGGGCAGCAACATCCGCAGCCTTTCATTTAAACAGAGCTCTAATGTAATTAGCACAGCCTCATTACTCTGCTGGGTACCCCTCCCACTTGTTTACTATTAGTCCAGTGGAAAAACACAACCATGTTGGGGATAGACTTCTAGTTTAGCCAAATTAAAGTTGCCCCTGAAATACACTAAAGCTAACTTTTAGAGGCAGGCATTTCCCACTTGATTTTTCCCCCTGAAATGTTGTCCATACTTACGTGCTGACTCCTTCCTCTCTAATGGAATATACTGTAACAAAATGGAATTAATCATTACTCCCGGTGAAATATGTACACTATAGTTCTTAGATATGTGAGGTCTATTGGTGGTTTTCAGGGTCTCTTTCCTGGAGCATTTGGTAAAAGAAAAATGTTTAAGAAAAGAAATCAGTCAGTTACCTTTTAGTGGATCAGTCAATTCTAATGATATTAAAGGGGGAATCCACTGATTTTACACATCAAAGTCTGTTTACAGGTCTTGGGCAGTACTACTGCATATGTGAAAAAGGTTGTATAAAGCCTCTGTGGCTCCAGAGGGAGCTGCATGAAGTCTGATAAATTGCCTCAAGTTTACCAGACCTCTATAGCCCACTCCTCGCCTCTGCTTGAGGCTAGCAGCTCAAGGCTACATTAGCTGCTACTAACATAACACACCGAATCTCAGACCGAACCGTCAGCGCCTGTGTTGCATTGTGGGTAATGTAGGCGCCAGGTTTTGATGAGGAAGAGGAATGAGTGGAATTAAAAAGACTGACTGTGTCTGAAATCATTCACTAGTCACTTCTTCTTTTTCCCTGCCTTTGTTGGCGGGGACCCACTCATAAAAACAAAGCTGTTACTCCTTTAAGTCTGTGATGAGTATCAGCCCTAAAAAGCCAGATTGGACCATCATAATGTGTAAAAGTTTGGATATTACATACATGGAATCTTAATGAGTAATGCGGTGAAATAATGTTGAAAATCTGCCAAGTTTGACATTTTAATTTCCACCTCCTCTAGCAGTGTTTACCAATTAAAATGACCACATATTTGGGCTTCATGTCTACAAAGGTGGTCTCCCACGCCATCTGTAATTGGTCTCCATCAACACCTGCGTTAAAAGTCCTTGTTTCAGAAACGTCTGTCTGAGCTTTACAAAACTGCTATTTATAGTGAGGGGGTGCAACGGTGCTCCATCATAACTACTGACATGGAGTACTCCTGACAGTACATGACATACTGTATGACCCTGAATAAAGAACAAAACCAAGAATCAACCTGCAGTGTCTGTTGCCAGCTGTTGATGTTGGATTTAAAATGAAACAAACTGCCATTTTAGGGTAGTTATTCAAGTGGCAGTGAATATATGGCAGTTTTATATGTATGACTTTACAGGATGAGATGGTGCAAACAAAAAAACGGAACAGAAAAAAGATCATTCTCCCATAGACATTGCAGTCCAGTTGTAGTGCTTTCCTGATCACCAGAAGGATATCACGTGAGCTTTGGCCTCTTCAACCACAAAATCCACACCATGAAGTCCTCTTGAGAAGTTTTCATGCATATTAAACCTAACAAAGTCAGTGGAGATGAAGTTACCCTGGATGTAGTGGAGTTGCTTTAGGCTCACAGTACCCACATGTGCACTTCATGCTTCATCTCCCCTGAACTTCTCACAGCCTCCCTTGCACCTCCTTACAACATCAGCATGCCACAGTGGATAAGAGAAAGTGCTGATTTGGTCCGACTGCCCTCTTTACTTTTTGATGAGCGTGAGAGAGTGGGACCCCATAGGGCCGCCAGAGAGCCTTGTGGCCAGGTTGTGCTGCTGCTCCATCCCCCTAGCCAGCTGTAGATGCACCTGCTAACTCAGCGCCAGCTACCCAGTTCACTTTCTTGTTCTCACCACTACTGGGAAGAGTAGAATTTGCAAATGAAGAATTGACCTCTTTTATATGCCCAGAGAAGGATGTGAAAATGTCACTTTTTCTTTGGGGTGAAATCCTTGGGTGTAAACCCATTGCGCACCAGTTGTCCTCAGACTTTTTTTTACTATTAGGTTACGGAATACTTTAGTGTCCAATCTCTTGAGTTAATGTGCGTTCTCTCACACCTTTTGCCAGTATACAAATTCATGTACTTCAATACTTGAAAAAGATTTTACTACCTCTAGTGCTGCCAGGCCTTTATAGCATTTTAGATTATTAACCCTAAACCTTAACAAAACAGGAAACTATGTTGTAAAACCATTTCTGCAAGGTAAGCACATGAGATTCAATTTCACAGTATCTTGCTGAGAGGATAATGTGTTTACCGTCACTCATTAAAAAGGATAGAATTCTAACTCCAAATCTGCACAGATGCATATTTTTCCTGACTGAAACCACATATACAAAAATGACAAACGCATGATGATTTACGCATTGAAAATGCAAATTAAATCCTGACATCAGTAATGTGGAGAATCAGTTAAGCATCGCTTGATGATCTTGTCCTATATCACTGGTGATCAGATGGACACGCCAATTCCAGCAGACAGCGTTAAAGACCGGCAGAGTCCAGACAGCCGAAAAATTGCAGAGACTTGTGGGCATGTTCAGGGGTCATCGAGACATGCCTGCACAGATATCAGACAATTGCCCCAGAATGTTTTAATTGAGAGTGCTGATGTCTAAGGAGTCTGTTATATAACCGAATATGAGGTGCCCATGTACAGCATGTCTGTCAAAGACTTCAAACTTGTCTTCAAAGATGCTTTGACATTTTTTGCACTTCTGGGGAAAATGTTTGACTTTCACTTTCAGAGCACACATCCTTTAGTGCTAAGTCTCATTAGCAACCAGTAAAGGCAAATATTTGCTTCGAGCAGTTTCTGTCACAAAAATAAACGTTGTTGCTTTACTTTATTTATTGTCAGGTGTTTTCACCTTTGCATTTCTTAGTAGCTCAGCGCTTTTCCTAATGATAAACAGTATTTCATTAAGACGCCCTGCATGTTGAGGAATTATTGATGTGTGTTGTTAGTAAAGCCTGCGAGCCTGAAAGTTGAATCTCTTTCAACTTTCCCTCTCAGCCCCAATGAGCAGGATGTCTTCCCTTGTACTCTGATCACACCTTCTTTCTGTCGTACGTTTTATCTTGCAGTCAATATTGTGTAAATCCTTTTACTATTTGCTGATGCATTCATTTATGTCTATGAGCACAATACAGGCGAAACACATGATATGGCTATTTCAGAGACTGGTTGAATGCTTGGTAACAATCCATTTGTTGTGAGCACATCTCCCCTGCATAACAATTAAGCGACATCGTCACTGAGTGCATCAGAGACAGATGGCATGGCCAATATAGGAGGGAGTAAGAGAAACTCTAGAGGTTGTGCTATTTCCTTTTAAAGATGATTGTTTCCAGCCTGTTGGGGCTGTGGCCTGATGTTCATGGCATTGTTAGCTGAGTGAGGTGAGTGACAAATTGTAATAATACACATGGCAAGAAATTTCTGGTACATTCCCAGCCCTGCTTTATGACTTTGTGTCACATTTTGAGATAAAATTGGCCATATTCTCGTGAAATTGAAGCCTTCATTAGCAGCCTCTGCAGAATTCATTACTGAATGGAAACCCCTGCATCCATTGCCAGTATTGGTTGACTCTAATGGCAAACAAGAGCCGTATCCCTGGATGAGGCCAGAGGCAGCACACTGCAGCCTGGAGGCCAGCGAGAGCAAATTCTGTTGCCAGGCAACCGTTTACAGATGGGGGCGGCGGGCGGGCGGGATCCTCCACTGCTGCCCACCCCCCTGCCCCTGCCTGTCCTTCGTCATCATCATGTCAAGATTAGATCTGCAACTTGCCTGGCCTTGAATTATTGATTTGAATTTTCCCAAGCATCAACATTTTACTGTGCTGGTCCTACCTGAGATCTCTGACATCAGCTGTCACTGACCACCAGTCTGCTATTTCTTGAGGCTCAGGGAAAAAAATAAAACCAACATCTGCTGTAGTAGTAGAGTAAAAATTAATTCCTTTTGATTTTAGCCATTAAAAAACCCACGAAATGTTACTTTTGCAGTTTCTTTTACTATATGAGGACTCTTGAGGATAGAAGAAGTTAAGAGCTTTCAGTACTTGATGTTGTCTTGATGTCTATCCTAATTACAGCGTGTTTTTTGTTTCCAAAGGGAGGAAAACCACAAGGTGGCAGGCAGATTTATTCAGTTTCATCAACTTAACAGTTTAAGAATTTTATTTCCCTTTTCTTTTTTGGCGGGGCTCTCTCTGCGGCCTTGTGTTTGGTTGTTGTTGTTGTTGATTTCGGATGCCTGTCTGTGATGGAGCCTTATTTGTTTCCTGAATGTCTAATCTGCCAAGTTCATGCCTTTGGCTACCCACTGAGAAGGGGGTCCTTGTTCTGTGTCTGCCTGGCAATCCCAGTGACTGCTGCTGTCCCCGGCCTCTTGTGCACATTAACATACAGCTGTCCCACAGGATGTAGTGAGACAGACACCCATGAGCTTCAGAGGGAAGCTGGGCACTCCCTCTCCTCTCCCAGATTCAACTCGCAGGCAGCAGCCGCAGCAGATGGGCTGTGGAGATTAAACCACTAGGCACATGGCAGCTATTGTGGGCTGCCTATTGTGAAATTTAAAGGTCATCTGTAGGGTCAAGGCTGAATTGCTGTGGTGAGCCCCGCCTCCCATACATGAAGTTGGCAAAAGTTTTGCTAATGATGTATTTTTTGGCTCGTCAGGAATATTGATCAATAGACAGGGTGCTAAAGGGAAGCAAGAGTCAGTGCGAGTTACAAGCAGGAGCACTGGGTGAAATGTTTGGCATCAGCTGCATTATACACATTTTCTTTTTGTTAAAGAACAAGTCTTGTGATATTCTATATTTTCCTTTATTGTCAACAAACACTATGAAAAGGCAAAAACAAACATGTATTGTACTAACAAGTATTGCCTGTGTATCCAAAGCTTATTATATATAATATTAGCTTGTTCCTCTGCGATAGTCTTGCACTGATTGCCACAGAGAGGCTGGGGCAGTCAGAAGGTATTAGGGAAATGGACTAAAGCATTGCTGGTTTTGGTCTTTTCATGTGATTTTTTTTTTTTTTTGACAATAAGAAAAATATAGAATATCGGCAGCCTATTTCTTTCATTCTTTTTAATAAACTACAGTAACTTTTAGCCCCAAATGTACCCACCTACTCAGTTTAAAATAAAGTAATACAACCATACATATCACCCTGAAAAACTGTCATAATGAAATGAGGAGCAAAACATCAAGACTTGTCAGTAAACCCAGTTTTAAGCAGCTATATCATTTTGACTTGCCTGACATTTGGAATCTTGAGTTTCTGGTTGCATTTGACTCAAAGGTCATGAAACATGGCAGAGGAAATAGAAAGTGACTGAAAGTGATGATACCATTTGACTTAAACATCCTCTGCAGGGAGTTTAGCTGAGGGTTCATGAACGGGCTGTGCAACTCAAAAACACAGTACTTTATCAATTTTAAATTTCATGACATATAAATTTCAGCTGCTCAAGTTTTGTCAACAACCACTCAAATGTCTGCTCCAATGTAAAGTTCAAGTACTGTGTAGATGGATTTGAGGTTGGGATAACCTACTCTGGTTGCTGTGCTAGTTCATTTCACTCTTTCTTTCCTCTCTCTGAGCGGTATTGACCCCCAAGTTGTGTCCCACTATTTTTGAAATGCAGGCCAACCTCCCCTGAAGAAGGCGGTGTGGTTTCTTAGTTGAAAACTTTAAAGTCTTCCATGCACTTGCGGCGTGAGAGTATGACAGTGTGTGCTGAGGGAAGTCTATTTCTGGGAAGTTGTTCCAACCTCCAACTTCCATTTTCCACTGTTGTGCTCATTTCATTGACTGGACAGTTGGCTGCGTAGGTTCTTTGTTGGGAAAGTCGGTTAAAGTGAAGGCAAAGACATGACATGTCAACTGGCTTCATATAAAAAAGGAAGTGACAACCATCCACCTAACGCAAGCAGTTGAAGGTCTTGTGGTAGACTTGAGTTATAATGGCTCTTAAATTTGTAAAGAGTTTGTCCCCTTTAAGGAAAGAAAAGCCCTCTGATTGCTGGGTTATGTTTATACGAATCACTCAAACATATTTCAAGTGATATTACAGACAACTGTTACTCTGTCATTCTCATGAGGCATTGTGTTGAGTTTTAACAATCCTGATGCATATCAAAATTTAAAGGCCAATATTTTAAACTTTAAAACTGTGTTCTGTGAGTGTTCATGCTTACTGTGCCTGCACCATTTAAATAGGGAGACATGTTTACTTTTTTTTCATGCCATCTGCTGCTTCAGTGCCTGCAGTAGCTTTACGGATGCCGGTTAGCTTGCCCTCAGGCTACATGTCATTTCGAGGTAGACAGCTCATCAAGATGAATGACAAGTTTTGGAGAATGAAGCGGGACAATTGGCAGCTTGAACTAACAATACACTTCCTGCCACAAGGTGAAAATGTGCATGTTATAGCATGTTGTAGCTTGACCTCTATGTTAAATGGACAGATATTTTCAAGTTAATACAACAGCCCTGACCTTAAACTGAAAATACTGACAGAATGATTGTTCTTTGTTATTTCGGTCTTTAGTCCGCTTTTAACAAGTTACCAAGGGAAAATAGAAGCCAACTATTCTCAGTCCATTTATTTCTGTCAGAACAGGGGCACAAAAAGCCACAGCAGCAATGGAGTGTGTGATCAAACTACAAATACTGTGTTCATTTTAAAATTAAAATCTGTCAACATTTTGCTTTGCAGTTTTTTGACCTATTTTAAAAAATCATTTGAATCCAACAACTGACAGTGATTGAAAATAATACTACTATGTAATGTTATTTTATATATATATATATGTATATATATATATATATATATATATATACANACACACACACACACACACACACACACACACACACACACACACACACACAACCTTTAATTAAATCAGGTAATCTCATTGAAATCAAGTGCAATTATTTTCCTGTCCTGAAGACAGAAACATGCTTTATTCCGATATAAGAAACCCATTTAGTTTCTGTGCTAGCTGCTTCACATGCTTCAGAAGAAGACTACAGATTGTCTCCCGTGTGATTTGGGTTATTTTAGAAAAACAGCTTACACATTATGTTCTGTTCAGTTTACAGAAAGTATTGGGGTGTAGAAAGTATGGACATGACTGTGACTCTTTTTAATAAATAATGTCAAATAATATCTATATAATAATAATAATATAATATCTGATAATATTTTAAACAATCAAACTTCCATAATGTTTGTGAAAACACCGCTCTACCTACAAACTCTCTGGTATAGCCTATCAATATCATCCCATGCCCAAGACATGTACTCTGCAGCATGTTGTATGACTACACATTGTATTTTCCTGCTTGGGGAATTCTTGTATCCATTATGCATGGCAATAAAGCATGAGCAAACAAATCAACACCCACAAACTCCAGCTCCTAAAGGTGCTTTTCCAAATGACCGAATATACTCCTCTCCCCTTATTCATTCTCTGTAAGATAGGAAGTAAGAGAGTGGTGTCTTCTGTGTGGTTCAGTGTGTAGGAGGGCTCTCGGTGTACGTGTCAGAAGCTGTATGAGTTGGCGGCAGGGAGGAGGAAAAGACTGCAGCAAAGTCTGAATCGAATCAGTGACACATAACCACTCCTTCCAGTGTATGCCCTTTTTTGAGGGTCAAGCCACCAACAGCAACTTGGAAATGCGCTCTAAAACCCTGTGAAACATCCGGCTTAAACAATTTATTTTAACAAAAGCAATGTCACTTAATCTTCTAATATATTAGCAACCTAGTTAGACACGTTCTTGTAGCAGTCTGACTTTCTACTGAGTTTGTTAGAGGAGTTTTGATGAACACAAAGTATGATATACTCTTCCCTTCTCGCATAAAATGCATGTCCTGCCATTCAAGATTTCCCTTTGGCAGCAGCTGGGTTTCTCCTCTGTCCTCCGTCTGTCTCCATGTTGCCCAGCATGGGATGTAACTCCTCAGAGGCCCCATGCTGCCTACCCTCACAGCCAGACAGATTTCCACCTCAGGATTCAATGGATATATGGCAGAATTATTATAAAATTATTACTGCAGACCTAGTTACTACATTTATTATACTCATACGCTTATACGGTTCTGTGCTTTGTCCCTGGTGGGTTTTATTAAGTTCGAAGACAAAACTTTTGCAATAAACCTCCTATTTTAAGGACTGTTCATCTCCTATGTTCAGTAGATTTCTCTTACATTAGACTTGTCTGTTGTTGAGCTTTCTTTCTTTTTTTAAGAGTTGACTGATATTTTTCCCCATATGAAGCCCCATATTTGCTGTTGAAGAGTACTGTAGCAGCAGTAGTCTCTAACCTGCACACACTCTTATCTCTGCATCAATACATACAGTAGGCCTCTTCTGTCTACAACTACTGCAGTAGTATCAAGTGTGTGTGTGTGTGTGTGTGTGTGTATGGGGGTGGGAGTGGGGTGAAGTGAAACAAACATGCTTGAAGCTGTCCAAGGTTCACTGCTCCTCTGCCCTTCCTGAAATGAAACATTTATGACCCTTGACCAATGTCATTCCATGTAGCCTTTTTAATCTTGGGAGACGCATCTCTCAGCGTCACTATCATCCATCTAACCATACACTAAAGCTCAGTATTGTGCCTTTACTGTGTGGCCGGTCTTCTTCAGAACAATGAGGTCCACTCTTTTCCTCATGTTGAATAAAAATTCCAATCTGGATTACTTTACTTATTAACTCGCATTGCCTCAGCCAAAAAGGCTACTTGATCCTCAGTCCTACCAGTATGGCAGATAGATGTAACATGTAAATGTGATCCCATAGCACAGTGTTCTTTATGAACCGAATCATTGCATTACTTATGATCATCTTCTGGTGCATTCATTCTCCGCAAGCAATTTTCAGTTTGCCTCAGGCTGTTTTGTTAAGAAATAGCTCCACGTCTTTTAGGTTCACGGCGCACTCTGTATTTGTTAATGTGGAACGATACAAGACACATTTCATTGCCATTTCTGATTCTCTGTTCACCGCAGACAAAAATGTGATGTAGCAATAGCAAGCAAATACAGACATATGTCCACTTACTCAGACCATTTGCATGGATGCATTTTCATATCATAGAGTCATAGAGTCACGAGTTTCTTTTAAGATATTTAAAATAAGATTTTTAGATTTTTTTTCAAATTGATATTTGCTACAGATTGTACAATAATGAAGACTACATTTAATCACACAAAAACTAATTTATTAATTAATGCTGCATTTAAATTACGCAATTAAAAAGAGATTTAAAAGTGATAAAATGATCATTAAATGTGCCAATAAATTCACCTGTTATATTATTATGAACAAATCAATTTAGTTTAAAACAAATTCTTTAAAGCGGCTATAATCAGTAATTTTATAATAACAATGTATCAAATGACAATGTGAGAACAATGTGAAAAGGGGTGAACCGACACAGAATTATCACCCAAATCTTCAGCTTCCCTTGGCTTTACGTAGTTTTATAGCGAGTTTCAGCTCATTGTATAGCTGTCCGGCCCACAACTTTACTGTTTTGGTTCACTCTCACCGCTCTCTAACATCGTTTTCGACCACAGGAGGCAGTTAACCGAAAAGCTCTAAAATCCCACTGTACACTACCTGTTCAGCACCAAACGGCAGACAGACACAGTTAGCGACTTGGTGGTGAACATAGTGGAGCATTTAGCAGCTCAAGAGTCAGATATTTCACTCAGGAGTTGGTGGAGACCAAAAACAGCTAAAAGGAGAGGTAATTTTGGACTCATATTCATCAGGTGGACAGAAACGACTCAATGTTGCTCTGTAACTGCTGGATGTGTAAATAAACAACTGTTTGCTAACATGTTAGCCATATTAACTAATAATGATATGATGATATTGTTGTGTTCTTGTTTCCACTGCCCCCAAGTGGCCAAAAAGATCTATTATTGCAAGTTTAAATTGTACCTTTTGTCACTCTGCTAATTTGTCTCCAGGCTCGACTTGCAAAACTGTTACAAGTCAGCATCTTACTGGTCCCGAATTAGGTGAAAATTCTAACTCTTCCCACTCCATTTTCTTATGCATCATTACGTTATTCAGGGACCAGAGAATAATCACTTCTGACACAATTTGTTTACAGATTAGTTTTCTTTCCCCGTCTCACACACTTTCCTTTATTCCTTTTCATTCATACACACTCCATGTACAGCTATGTTACTTAAACTTGCTTTTTGTTGGGCTTTTGTTGTTTTATTTACTTAATGTATACTTGAGTAAAAATCTGGTTATGTCCAGTCCACAGTCAAAAGTTTCATTGCTGTTATGTTGCATCATTCATCTTCACCAACAAACGCCCAAATACAAAGTTGTATGAACTTTCATGGGCTGCCTTTTTGCTCTCTTTCTGAAATATAGCTATTATGTGAGTTTCACTTTGTGCCATCCGACATGGCAGTTGATAGCAGTCAAATCAGGCACTTAAAAGGTTGCTATCACCCACTCTGCTTTAGACAAGAGTCTTGGCTTGCCAAGCATGGCCAGTGGACACATCTAAACAAGATCAAATATGCCCTTCACTTTCTGGAAATTGGATTTCTGTGTCAACATGGGAGTCACGTATTTCACTCTTATCAAATGTTTTGGGGGATTTTTGGTCGCGATCCTTTTGTGCCACTTTTCTACTGGTTATCAAGAATAGGGCTGACAAAATACGAGTTTCGTTTTCAAGCTGAGCAACTTTGCAAGATGTTCTACCTGCATTCTTTCCAGATAACCTCATTAGTCAGGCTCACCTGTCAGTAGGGTCCACCTCAGTTTAATCTTCAGAAAAGGCAGAGACAACACCTACAGTACCTCATCCTCAAGGCAGAATTGCTTTTCCCACCTTCTCTGATAATTTTCCTTCCTGTCTTCCTTTTTCTTGAACTTCATCATTCTACAAGTTGTTAAAAAGTATACTTCCATTTATCTTACCAGTGAAGGGGGTTGCTCTTTTGTCCTTCGCCAGTTTGTTCTGTTGAGAAAGACACTACAGTCTGTCCTATAATGAAGTGGGTCTGTGAGGCTGCACTTTGGCACAGTGGTGTTCTGAACTAAATGGTAACATCAGCATGCTAACATGCGCACAACAACAATGCTAGCAAGTAGATGTTTAGCAATTGAACAGTGAATGAAGGTGAACAAAGTTTAATGGCGATCCATTTGGTAGTTGTTGAGATATTTTACTGAATAAGTGAAAACTTTGAACTGCTGTTGGCGCTAGAAGGAAAGTCGGAGGATCATCAACATCAATAGGTTACATTCCCCGGGGACCATGAATGCCGGCACAAGATTTCATGACAATACATCCAATAGTTGTTGAGATTTCAGCCCAGACCAACATGGACCATCCGACAGACCGACATTGCCATCCCTTGAGCCATGCTGCTAACATGGCTAATAAAAACTGAGGTTAATGTCCAAAAAAGGTGAATGATCAACATATTTGCTTATTTCATTGCTTCTAACAGACTGTGTTAAATAGCATCCTCTTATCTCTGATCCACTTAGATTAAGGTAAAATCTCAGTTCAGAGGTTACTCAGGCATGTTGTCTTTTGATACCCTTTATTTGGAACAACAAACATGCAAATTACTGCTTTGTTGGAGAGATAAAGGGTAGTATGGGTAGATGGTGTTCCAGATGAGATCAATATCACAAAGGGGGTGGGATCAAATACCAAAGGCAGTGTGATGTGCGAGTTTCTGTAGTGAGTTCAGGTCAAGGCATGCGACCAAGTCACCGTCAGAATGTCCCTACACGGTTTCCCACCACCTTCTCAAGCAATATTTAGGGATCTACAGATGACAAGCAACACCCAGCAGGCACAATTTGGCTCGCTCTGCTTCATCTGGGATGCAGAGTGGTAATTCTGGATGATTTAAGAGGTTTATTCGTTTCTGTGTAAATGTTTATGCCAGCCCTGGCCAAGGTTCACCTGGCTCATCACACGCACATTTCCATAACCCTCTTTCATTTCTGAATGAGATATGACAGCTCAGGCTGCAACCAAATGCAAAACTAGATAGGCCTATCATTGGAAAAGGATTAGAAATACAAATTGTAGAAGTACAATTTGACAGTAGAATATGACCACCCCCTAGGGGACTTATCATATAGTATATTAGAATTTTCAGAGAAAATCCAAGTTTCATTACTCTTCCTCTACACGGCCAAAAGCTGTTTTAAAACTTAGACAGTCCTGAATAAATGTTGACTTTTCTCATTTCAGAACTTCAGGTGTATCCTGAAGTCTTTGCTTGAAACGTATTATACTTAATATTTACATTATATTGTAACATTAACATTTTATTTACACAAAATTGCAATTCTACCACTGCTACTACTATCTTCACTGTACATGTGGCACCCACTAGTGAGACTTCCCCATTTTTTCCTGTTAGAGAGTTTTTGTTTTTCTTTCACTCATCCCTTTCACTCATTCACTCAGAGGGTGTCATTGTACAGATATTATTGAACAGATTGTAAAATCTTCTGAGGAAAACTTGTGATTCTGGGCTTGACTTTGGAGAGGCCCTTCAAATGAGGAAGGTGATGCAGTCACTGAATCGGAGCCATCCAAACTTGCTGCCCAAGGTCAAATGTAATGATGATCAGTATGAAGGAGGCTGTGACTCTTAGAGAGTGTCACACATTTCTGTTTGAATCAGTTTCCAGTAAGCTAGTGCCACTGAGCTGATGTTTGCTTTGGGTACTTTGCTGATGGCCCCAGGATTTGGGTATGATGCTTGTGATTGGACAACATAACAATCGAGAGCATCATCCAAGTCTCTAAAATGCAAAGAGACACGCATTCAGTCATTGATTACTTGGACTGCATTACTTCTAGTGCAACAAATGTAACACCTCTGAGGAAAAACTAGTGGTGCAGTGTCCATCTTTATGCTCACCTCTAAAATTCTTCCCAGCAGGACTACAAGGACAGCTGAATGTCGTCCAGGTGTCTTTGTGGTCCTGCTGGGAAGAACTGTAGTCTGCCAGGATGCACATATTATTCTCCTCAGGTGACAGCGTGTGTATAATTACTAAAAAATTAAAAATTCTGTCATGTCTGAACATTAGTGGCACAGGCACAACTGTATTTCTGACGCAAAATGTTCCTGTTTTGTTTTTTCTTTAAAGGAAACAGTTGATGGTTTGTCTCTAAATTTCTTGCACTTCTTACACATAAAACAGTTGAAACCATGACAGAGTTTAGACTTAAGGTTAAATTGGGGGTTTAGATGCCAATCAGAAGGCAGTATGTGTAGATACAGTTTTATTTTCTCATCATGAATCACAATGTTCCAGATTTTATATTGTGCTGCAGTTCTTTTTAGAGTTTTGTAAAGTTTTATAACTCTCTAAGTTATTTTAAAGAGTTTTAACAATATGAATTTGGCATGGCCACTGGTCAGCTATGATTTGAAGAAGACATTTATTCATTGTATTGTTAAGGGTAGAGAATAGAGCAATATTTTTGGCTTTCTGTGTGCAGCTTTCCCCAATTCAGTGTACATATTGAGGCCACAGAGTCAATATCGTCTTCCCTAAGCACTCACACCAG
Source organism: Maccullochella peelii (assembly GCA_002120245.1). Classification (NCBI taxonomy): domain Eukaryota; kingdom Metazoa; phylum Chordata; class Actinopteri; order Centrarchiformes; family Percichthyidae; genus Maccullochella; species Maccullochella peelii. The sequence goes on along the minus strand of LKNJ01001361.1, from coordinate 40,160 downwards.
ACAGACTTATTTTCCATGGGGAAATCAGCTTCTTGGTCTTTTATTGCCTTGCTGAGGGTTCTGTGGTCAATTTTAATAGTACACATTACTAAATAAGGAGACAGGATGACTGTTATCCCCAGTAATGTGTGATGACAAAAGACAAAACAGAGCTCTAGACATCGTAGCTCTGCTACAGATGTAGCCTCAGCAGAGGTTTATCTTTGTAGTGCAAGCTGTTTTGTAGCTTCCATGTTAGAGGGGACATGTAGAGTCCAGATTTTAAGTTCAAGAATGGTTCCTGTGTTTTATAAATACATGTTTTTTGATACTTATTGAGTTCTACTTTGCAAAGTAGTAGTCCATCACTGATGGTAGATGCCGTACAGATGCAGTAGGAAGGACTGTAACAACTGTCTGTTAGGAAGCCATACAGAAGCCCACAACCTCCTGTTCCAACTAGAAACTTTAGAGTTGTACATTTAAGAAATTACACGTTTTTCTGCATTGCACCATTATTGTGTTTTTTTGCTTTACTGCCTTCTCCTTATTGTTAAAGCAAACATCACAAAAAATAGATATATTTTTTTTGTATTTGTGGCAAGCCTTGGTTGCATGAATACAATCAAATTTTTAAACGTTTTTTTTTTTTTTGCCAGTTTATATTAGAACTTATTGTCTCCTCACAAGCCAAAAAAAGGAACATAACCCGGCTGCGCTGCATTGGTTTTATCATAAAATGAGACTTCACCACTCATTAACCGGCAGAAATTCCCATTTAGATTCTTTTCAGTGAGTGATAAACAACAAATAATACCCGGCATTATATTTGCCAGCAGTTTATGACACAACCTCACCTACTTATGCCTTTTAGTGTATGAATGTATGTCTTTTCATTTTCATTACGTAGACCATTGCCTATTAATTGTTTTCTCTAAGGCTTCTCTACCTGTATGCATTTTAAAATGTATACAGGTATACAAATGCTGCATTTGTTTGAAACTCCAATTTCCAAATAATTGCCAATAATTGCAAATACTGACCTCTGTTCTTCATTTATTTTCCATGAATCCCATTGATGTCACAAGGGAGATACCAGTGGCTCTTGCTTTAATTTCTTTTTTGACCTGACCCCTTCAAACTTGAATGGCTCAGTCGTGTGGGTGGCTGTAGAATATGTTAATTCAACACCATGCAGATGATGCTATTATTATCCTTTGCAGAATGCCATGATCCATGGTTTCCTTATTCATCAAACCTCCCCCACACGCATTGCATCTGTCCAGCCCGGAATGAGGCTCACACTTCACCATTTCAGAAAAAATCTATTGAGAGGAGACCCCCTAGTTCTCATTTTTTTCCACAGAGAGGACAATCGCACAATGACATGGCCCCGTTTAGTGATGCATCAATGCCCACGAAGTATTTGCCTCCTTCAAGTTCACCACCTCACATAAAACATTTGCTCAAGAAAGCCCCTTTTCTCCTGTAGTGCAGCTTTTTTCCCCACCAACATCTGTTGATTTGGAAAAGTCAGCCAGTCATATTCCTCCAATCGTACTAGACAGGTGTTAGACCCATAATTCACTTATTACCTCTAATGAGGCTCAAGCGATTAATCAATGATTCAACAGATAATGAATCTGACCATTTAGATTTAGACCGTTTAGGGCTGCAACTAACTTTTATTTCTATAATCTGTTAATCTGCTGATTAGGCTATTTTCCTGGTTAATAGATTAATCGTTTGGTCTATGAAGTCAAGTTGACATATTCAGAATGCTTGTTTTGTGCGAGTAACAGTCCAAAACCAAAAGATATTCAATTTTCCATCATAGAAGACTAAGAAAACAAGCAAATCTTCACATTTGAGAAGTTATAACCAGTGTTTGGCATTTTGACAATAAATAGATTGTCAATAGTTGCCGATTAATTCTCTGTCCATCGATTAATCGACTACATTGAATTGTTTAAGTCATTATATTAAACACTTTCTCCAAAAATGTGAGGTTTTTCTTGCGTTTTCTGCTAAATTGTGCTGGGCATTTATCATTATTTTTGACATTTTATAGATTAAACCATCAGTTAATCAAAAAATGATTAATAAATAAACTCATGGGAAATGATCAATATTTGCAGATAAAATGTCCTCATCTATTCATTAATCGGCTCCTCTCGTATCTTCATTCATCCAAGGATGTTCATCTTATCTGCAGCCTTGTACAGTATCCGTTGAGTCAGTATGCTGAAACCTTGGCATTGGTGTTGTCTATTATTTGTGCACAGTCAAATGAGGCAGCATTTGCATTTCCCCACAAGCTAGCTTCTGCACTGCGATGTAAGGAGTGTATTTTTATACATCCTCTGCTGTTCAAATATTGCAGCAAAAGGAGCAGATGTCTGATGGGGTACTACTACCTGAAAAGGCTTGTTTGTTGATAATAACAAAACATAGTTCAAAATGAGGTTACTTTGAGAGAAAACAGGGTTTTTTTTTGTTTTTGTAGCTTTACGTCTGACCAGCAGGACTTTTGGTTTTGATAAGCAGGAGGTCAGTTTCGGTGGTTAATGCTTTATCAACTGGCAGAAGGAGAGCGACAAAGGAGGCCACGGCCTATTCAAAGGGCACAGTGCAACTCCTCTCGCATGCCAAGCATTCCAATGTGCTGTGTAAAGGTTGAACCGGCGAGAGGGCCTTTTCTCATGAGGGCCACCTTAAACACACAAAGCCTGAAGCGCTCCGTCTGATGCACCCCGACGTCCACCGATTTGAATGCTTTTCTGTACGTATTGCTATGGAGAGAAAGTGTGACTAAAATGCTAAGATTAGCCAAGTCCCTTTACACCTATTGTGTCCTCTCAAATGATCATGATTTATATATCTTACTACATTCATCCAGACTTTTATTTACTTTAGTAAATTACCATGCAAAAAGCTAGGGTTTGCAGAGTGCAAGTGTCCTGTCACATCAATTTCTTTATTGTCGAGTCCAAAATAACTCAACAATTCTGTCTGAAATTGTGGCAGATTTTTACCAGAACTCTCTTGCCAAGTTTTTCTTTCCAGTAACGAGCCCTAAAATTCCCCACTGTGCCAGGTCAGTCAGTAATTACAGGTGTAAGACGGGAGTGTCTGGAAGGCAGCCAGACCTCAATGCTCCATCACCTGTGAATAGAGCCCTTCCCACGACCCCTCCATTGTGTCCCCTGTTTCGATGATCTAATGGCGATGTCTTGTGAGGCCAACGGTAGCAAATGTTGAAGACCTATTGAAACTAACAGCGTGGTCCAAACTGGTATGAACTGGATATCTCTCTATTTTTGTGGGAGAAAATAGTGTTATGGCGTGCCCAGCAGCCAGTGAGCCCGTGCTCAAAGTTTAATTTAAACTACACACAAATGTCACTGTTTATAAATGGCAACTGGTCAGATTAAAGTGTGTTTCAGTTTGTTCTCTTGCAGCGCAGTGACGTAGCACAGTTGGCCAGGGACACTGTTTAATATTCTCGGTTCTCAATTTGTCCAAATTAATCAAACTAAAAGCTTCTAGTGTATTTATATTGCATGGCTAAACAAGATAAATATGTTTTATATCACAACTCAAAATGCCTTGAAAAGGCAGTTTGAGTTATGACAGTTTAAATTCATCTGCACTTAATGTTCATGTATTTTTAAACTAAAGCTGCTGTGATTTTTACTAGCTGTAATGACAGTTGTGGAGCCATCAGCAGTGCATATTGTTGTGAACTGGGCAGGTGCACTCACCCATTACCTGCCATACTGAAATGCAAATATTATTGTTCCATGTGTGTTCAAATAAGCAGGTGCAGCAGTCGTGGATCCATTCACACTGTTGCCTGATAGATTATAATGGCAGGATATTTTCTGTCATGTGATCTGTTGTATTTAGATAATTTACTTACTTTAAGTAAAAGTAGCAAACGCACACTATAAAAATACTTCATTACAAGTAAAAGCCCTGCATTCACAGTTTTATTTAAAGTAGAGAAATATTAGCAACAAAATGTACTCATTATGCAGACTGGCCCTGTCAGTGTTAAATTATTATATCATTGGATCATTATTTTTGATACATTAACATGTAAACAGTACTTTAATGTTGTAGTTGATTGAGGTGAAGCTGATTTGAACTGATTTTATGTACTTTTGGGTAACAAAGCATCATATTTTATAGAAGTGACACGATCCGTCAATTGACAGAAAAGTAATTGCCAGCTATTTTGATGGTCGACTAATCTTTGAGTCACCATGCCAAACATTCTCTGGTTCCAGCCTCTCAAATGTGAAGACATGCTTTTCTTTCTCACAAGATAGTAAACTAAATACTGTGTGGTTTTGGACTGTGGGTCGGGCAAAACAAGCAATTTAAAGACATCTGTGGCAAATTGTGATATTTTATAAACTGATCATTTCATACTTCGTATGTAAAATCATTCACTGAAAAGTACAGAGTAAAAAGTACAGTATTTCTCTCTATGGTGTAGTGGAGTAGAAGTAAAACATAACATGGAGATTCCAGTGCAGCATGAACACTTCAAAATTGTTCTGAAGCACTTGAGTAAATGTACGTCGTTACTTTCCACCACTGCATATACCTGGAGGCAAATGTACTACTTCCGTATGATCTTCAATATAATCCGTTTGATGCAGAGCTTTTTAAAAGTGAGGGTGCCTCCTGTTTAAAAAGAAAGAAAGAGTTGGGATGGGCGGGGTGCGTGCACGCATGGATGAGGTGTTTTGGTTCTGCAACAAGTGCGGGTCCACCTTTTTATGCATCTAAGGACAAGCGCGCAACCCATCCGGTGCCTGTGTGCTGCCTTGTCTGCTACGCGTATGTCCCCGGTCCCCTGCCTAGCTGAGGATGCGCTGCGCACAGCGTTGAATGTTGGACTGCACCATTCCTGCCGTCTCCACCGGGGAGGCTGTAATCCGATCCTGTGTGGAGGAGCCGTCGTTCAGCCTGTGAGGAAGAAGAGGGCACTGGCTCTGAGCTCTGACGCTCTCCCCTCCACTCCTCCCCTTTCCGCCGAGTGTCACCCTCTTTCTCCCTCATCTGTTCACTCCCTGCTCGGTGAGGCTGGTCGGCGGCGCACACGCCTCCGGGATCGTCGCATCGCATTGTTCACCCACCGACCGAGCCCCATTTAAGTCGGCGTGACACGACGGAGCCTTTTTCCCCATTTAGTTTTGTTTTTTTGAATGCCTTTACCGGGGGACTCAACTGCATGCATGCCCGTCCGGTGACGTGCCCGAGCATGTTCACATCAGAGACGGCGTCGGATTTACCTGAGAGTACACTGCCCTCACCCTGTCAGAGCCATCTCCCCACCGCGCGCACACATTTGGAGTTCACCGATTGTCACTGAAGAGGGAAAAGGAAAACACGCCGGATTACAAGGATGGGGTTCTACGGCACTTTAAAGATGATTTTCTACAAAGTGAGTAGGATTTCTGCTTGTATTAACTGCCGGTGTCACCTCCAACACTCCCCGTCTCTTATTATTTAATGTTTGACTCGCTCTGTCGCCCTCATTATGTTTGACGGCAGATTGTACGGCCACTGCGGAGGATGAACAGCAGCGTAGCAGACCCCCAGAGACGCCGCTTTAATTGCCGGGGCCTATATGTTATCTTAGCGCTGCGTTAAATGTTGGAATATTACGACGGGATTTGGCATCCTTTGCCTTCATAGTAACTTTAGCCGTGTAAATAAACGCCGCAGCACAGATTCGGCGCTAATTGTTGTATTTGTAAAGGGTTTACTGCTGTGGCAATTATATGGCCAATTAATTTTGCAATGCTGGATGAAAATATGTTAATATTTCCGCCATATATACTGAATTTCCCGTTTCTGGATGGCATAAAATCCCATTTTGCCTCAGCATTGGCTCGATGCTCTCTGCACCTGCACATCAACTGTGGTCCTCCCTTCCACCTAACCTAGTAGATGTTTTAGTTTATAACACATATACTACATGTACATGACTGATATCACCTCCTTTTATGCTTTAACACATGCAGTCTTCCACTTTTGTAAATCAGTTCCAGGTCTGTTCCTGGAACTGATAGGAACAGACCAGTTTCCTCCTGCGATTCTCCCCAGTTTGCGGGGTTATTATGATTCTACATTATGCAGTGGTTATCTTGCACTGACAAAAGTGGCTGCTTGAGATGCATGCATGTGATCAGTCTGCTGTCGCCTGTTGGAGTAGCCTATTCCCTGACATTGTGCACTCGCCTCAGGCTCCAACCACAGATAATGGGTCACTGTGTCAGACTGCGTGAGGCAGAATATCCTCAAGGATGTTGTGTGTATTATGCTGGATGGCAGCCATAAAATGACGCTCCCTTGGTTGGAAATGCAGAGTACAAACAAGAATAGGAAAGGGAATCTGTTACGCCGAGTGTGTAATGTAAACAGATGTGTTTGATCACTCATCTTTCAAAATTAGACTCAAACCCTTGTGGTGGGGGGATTTTTTTCTGCGTGTAGCTGTGTGCACTTTCTGTGTAGTGTTGAAGCTTTTACTCGGTTAATCCTAATGATTAAGTGAAAATGTAATTCTTAATCAATGGGCAATAGTTTATTGAATTGAACGGTAACTAATTTGTATTCTCCATCCATTTTGTGGATGTGCTCATTTTAAGATATCAGGATTTTGAAGTCAGCCCCTGGAGCTCGAATCATTTTGTTCCGCTCTTTGATGGTACTGACTAAAAGACATATTCAAACCCATTTTCTGGTTTGATGTCAATTCTGGTCTTTTCAAATCTACAACTTGCCAATTCTTTCCATAAATGGCCAGTTCTCGGGTGCAAGTGTTTCTGCGTCTCTAGCGAAGCTGATTTACATGATGAAAGTGTTTCATGGCTGCTTGAAACGGTATTTAAAAAATGAGAAAAGATTTTTCAAGTGACTGATGCTGCAGGATGTAGTCTGCCGCTGAAATGAATCAACACATTATGTAAGAGCGATTGCTGTCTTTAAAATATCATTAACTCTCTGTGTATCCATCTGTCGTGCTTTTGGACAGATAGGGAAGGGGGAAGCCAAGAGGAAGGAGGGGAGGACTGATTAGTAGTGATTTACAAACACTGCGTTCTCTGGTTACCTTTTCCCAGGCTGAAACACAAGAAGAGGCTGGTTACACGCTGTTTTTTTCACGCCCGCATTTAGTTTGAGGTTTTTCTTACATGTGCACACAGAGGCACACACACTCAAAAGCCAGCCAGTGCTTCTCCACCCCTTTTTCTCTAACACTCGCACACACACACACACACACATCCCCACACATCCACTTCATGCATACACACACCCAGGCTCTCCTTGGCTACTGAACTGCCATTGCAGCGATCACTGCGTTAAGAACAAGGCAGTTGGGTTTAAGAGCTGGATCTTAACAAGCAGAAATATCTTATAAATCCCACTTTTATTTATTTTCCTTAGTAATCAAACAAGCTGCCAGCCAGATATTTTAAATGTAGACAAGTGGTGGAACATAAGCTACATACCTACCTAGTTTTTGAAAACGTTTGGACTACATTTACATGGGTTTGTGCCACTTTAAATTAAATAAATAATGAATTCCTCAAGATTTTTATGACTCTTCCCTTGATGCTCCCTGCAGCTTTACACAGGAGCTGACTTGTGAGGAAAAGGTCACAAATCATTGGTCAGATCACAGTCTAATGACCAGGGGAGCACCTAACCTGCAGTACAAGTTGGTGTGCTAGTCATGTACACATGCCTCTCTAAACTCAGGCTTTGGTTGTTGATTCATTCTGTAGTCCACCTTAAATACTGAGGTAGGGATCCTGTATTGATGCCTAATGGATGGGTGCATTCAGCATTTCCGAATAGTTTTTTCTTGGTTCATCATTGATTTGATATATTGCGTGTTGTTCTCAACGCTCAAATGTGCCCCTTCAGGCTTAAAACACAGAGAGGACAAACGCACACGTACACACACTCACTAAATTATAGTGATGAAAACAAAAACACACATCCTGAGGAGAGACATGTAATCATGCCACTGTAAAGCCAGACATTATGGAGTCAAACGTCCAGTGCTGTTTTCTTGTGTAGCATACAATAATACAGTTACAGTCCAGCCTGCTATTGTAGAAAATGGCTTGTAGAAAGCAGAAACCACAGTCAAAATTAACTTTTTTCCCCTCTTTTGAAGCAAACAATGCTTTTTTGATACATTTTGGGTATGCTACTGTAGACAAACTGCTGACAAATTATTTTCACCCTAAATAAAAGTGCAAACCATGGATTGTTAGGCCACAAGTAATGTAAAAGAACTTTGTGGAAAACATGCTATGTGCTACAGTGCAGGAATAAATCATTCATCTGCACCATGATGTCTATTTTTTTGGTCACAATACACCCTTGTCGGTGCTGCTGGTGGCTCCTACAATATAGCTGATTTGACATGAAGCCTGGAACAGTCTTTTTGTCTCTTTGTAGAATCAGTCACTTTACTCGAGGCTGAAACTGTACTACCAAGATCAAATCTCGCCAAGCTTTCACTTAAAAATGAAACATATTTAATTAATCAACAAACAAGACCAGACAGTCACATTGTGTATCTTATTTTCTGACTTAAAATCAGCGTTCAGATATTCTGCTTGTTAATTATGAGGGGAGCGCGATGATATGGTGATCACTCGCATGTGTGGTGAGAGGTCTTGCCAGAGAGAGTGGCAGGCATGGGATGAAGAAAATTGGCTTGCCCGGGCCTTTACACAGGCTCCTTTGTTTGCACAGTAAGGTTGGTGGTAACAGAGATTGGGTGGTGTGTGCACATGCAGGTGATAGAGAGTGATAAATAACTGTCTTGCTCTGTTTTTCTTTCTCAAGTATCTGCGTGTGAATCAAACTTCAATACCAAAGAATGCACATGTGTACCCTCCCTGAACACGTTTTTGTACTTTGTGGTTATTCTGTGTGCTGTGTGTGCGCTGTACACTTGGAGTTTCGGGTGTGAATGTGTGATTGCCTCTGGATATTACTCGTCACGTGCCTCCTACATGGAAAATAATCAAAATAAAGCACAGCATTGTAAAACAAGGACCTGCTTTTTATCCCATGATCTCATAATGTCGAGGTGCTTCATCTACAGACAGGTCTCTGTTTGTTATGGAACATGTTAATAAATTGAATCTCTAGCCTATGCATTAAAGTTTAATTTCCTATTTGCATAAAACTGTTGCAAGACTGTGGTGTCTGTATTTTAATATGCTGAATTTCAGACATAATGTTAACAAAGTTGCAAAAGCGATTTTCTACTTCGACCCTTGTTTTGAAAAACTTCAATGACCCATGTCCTTTCTTAAATTTGGTTTTCAGGAGCTGGCTTCTCCCTTAAAAGTAAAGTGACTTAGGGTCTGGGTTTTTTTTTTTTTTTAAAGAAAGTTCTCAGAAGGGAAGGAAAAAATGGATTATACAACAAATGCCATAGCTGCCCCCTCCAACCAAATTCTATGTGTACATTTTTATTTACTTCTCAAAAGGATGCAATGTAATAACTGGGTTTCTGTTTTTAAATAGTCTCCTCCAGTGTTACGCTCTGATGGTTTCTAATGTTTATCTTTTCTCTTTTTTGTTTCTTTCTCAGATGAAGAGAAAGTTGGACCATGGCCCCGAGGTCCGATCTTTCCCTTCTGGAAAAAAGCCCTGCAAAGGCCCCGAGTATCCAAGGTAAAGCAACCTAGATTTCACCCCCAAGTCCTCCCAGTTTCAAATTTTTTTCTGCTGCAGTGTTTTGCATTTGTTTCCCACCTTAGGATCAAAAGGACTTTAGTAGAAATGACATTTTAAAGAGCCATATCTCCTTATTTTAGTGCTATACACATTAAATGAACCTACCATGAAAAAAAATACTGAAATAAATATCAAGAGGTATGAACAAAGATACGATGTGTCTTCAAACAGAATGAGGCTTCACATCGTATTGTATCTCCTGCATCCAGGCAGCAGCCCCAGATGTTTCTCTAACCCTGAATATTTAATACACGTGTTCACATGTAGCTACATTAAAATTCAGTCTGAACACAGCCACTTAACTATAATGTTGCCATGTAACTGGCTCCGTCTCAGCTTCCCCTCCCATTAAAAACGAATCAATAATGAAATGGACCCCCAGCTTTCCATTTTGCTGTCAGCAAGCAGAATCTGAAGTATTGATGGTGCCAACTGGACGGTTTCTCCTGCTGCCCTTACATCACCAGTGCACCAGGGTGCCCTTTGAAGTCCGCTGCTGCTTTTCACATCCAGGTTCTTACAACAGGAGAGTCTGGGATTGTGCGTACTTTGAAGTCTCTGAGATAAAAAATATATCTTGGAAGTACATCCAGGCAAATATTTACTTTTTAGTCTGTTGTCATTCAAATGTGCTTCTCATATCAACAGGATAACATTCTGTTTGAAACTAGAAAATGTGTGATAAGGACATAAAAATATCCTTTATGTTTTATTTACATTTGTACATTTAGATTTCTTTGGGCTACAACTGTAGAACTGTTTTGATTATAACAACACATCTGTTCACTTTGTCATAAATTGTACATAATAAAAAAAAGAATGGGGGTTTTAATTAAGTAAATTAGCATAATATAAAAAAACATTTTTTATTAGCTTTTTTATGCTTTCAGCTGGGTTTTTTATTGCTAAATCAAATGAGTGACTAATCAAATCAGTGATAGGCCAAATGCTTTTAGTTTAAAGTGCAGCTTTAAATATTTACCGTAGCAGTATGACCCAGGGGGCCAACTTTTATGTTATCACTGTTTTTAGAATAATTTGTAGTGTAAATATCTGCAAACATGGTAGCAAAACTACGAAAAGAACAACTAAATGCCCTCATAATGAGCGTATTATTGTTCTCATTGATAGTGTATCCTTAATGTGTCTGTAATGTTTCTATTATTTTCTTATTACTTCTTGTTGAAAGCAGCGCTTTCTCGTCCTGTCTCTAAGGTTGTTTGCCTGTGAAGATCTCATAATTATTCGTTTTTAAGTTTTTTTTTCTTTCCTTGTTAATTGCAGCCCGGCAGGAATTGTCCCATGTCCAGCCACGCCCACCACATTTGGCCACATTAGAACAGCCAATGGTCAGGGGCAGCAGAGACGGCGTATCACCTCAATCCAGCCACCCACGGGTCTCCAAGAATGGCTCCGAACATTTCAGGTGAGCACAGTGGAGTTTTCTTTCTCCTTTTTCTTTTTCCCCCATGGGTAGCTCTGAACCCTCGAGCAAAAGCTCATCAAAAAGCAGATGTTGTGCCCAATCAATGTTCACTTAGTCTCAGAGATAATTGCTGCCTTGTTGTCCTGGCCCACCGCATTACCATAGGCACTGTAGCGTGGAATTGGAATTAGCCGTACCTGTTCAGACTAAAAAACAGAGATATAACGTCACGTGTTCCTCCTGTAGATTCATGGTCTGTATTAAAAGTTGAACAGATGTTGACTTCTATGATCCTCTGAATAAAGAAGTTAAAGTTACTGCAGTATCATTTAAGCCTATTATTAACCAAGGACAGTAATGCAGACTTTGGGTCTCTTAAGAGGTAATTTTGTGTCCATGATTAGCAAACTTAGAATAGACAATTTTTATCTGGTTTTCAATCACTGCAGTGATTACTTTCAGTGTCTGTAGAGCCCATAGACTGATAGTCCAGTATGACCTTATGTCTCTAAGTTCTCCATATTATATTTTACCCTATTTTTACATTAATTTTCCTACATTATAATTGTCTGCACAGATGCAACATAATAGAGACATTTCTTTCATATTAGACTTCAGCTCCAGACCTCATGGAAATAGGATGTCATTTAAACACATTAGCCTTAAAGGGGGCTCTCTGATTTCCTATATAATAGGTTGCCATGGATTTCATTTCCTAAGAGAGCTTACACTCATTATCTTTGCATAACTGGGCGAACATCTGACACATCTGTGTTTATTTTACGTGTATTAGTCCGCAGGCCTGACCTGCCACAGTCTACTGTCTTTAATCTGGCAGCACAGGCTTCAGGCAGCTAAACCTCAAACTTGCATTCTGTACATTCCCCAGTCCAGTCCTAGCCTGTAGCTCTTGCTAGAGAGGGAAACACAACTACAAAGCAGCATGCTGTAGCTAGATAGAAAGATTTTGACAAAAAACAAACTAAACTTCTGGTGTTATCTTGGGATTTTGCAAACACAAGGACACACATGGCAAAGTCACATATTACATTGAGATTTTGGGAAATATGCTTATTCGCACTTTTGTGGTGAGTTAGATGAGAAGATCGATGCCACTCATCTCTCTCTAAAGCTACAGCCAGCAACCGATTAGCTTAGCATAGCATAAAGGATGGAAGCCGCTTGCGTGGCTCTGTCCTACCATTGTAAATTAATAAAATCCACCTACCAGCACCTCTAAAGCTCTCTAATTAACACGATATATCTCGTTTGTTTAATCTGTATAAAAACTTAGGTGTATGATGTTGTGATTTTATGGAGGGTTATGTGTGGGACTATTTTGTGACAAAAAAGGCAAATAAGCATATTTGCCAAAATGCACATCTGGCTTGATATGATACATTGTTAAAATTCTAAAATAAATTTAAATAACACATATTTCCGCCTGAACTTTATCTAAACAACAAGGCACGCGCAATTATTGTGACTGGCATAAAAGATATAAATGATTGCCTCTTCAGTGTCTTTGTAGCTCTGTAATCTGTGTTTTGCTTGCAGCGTTTTTGAAGGCTAAAGAAGTGAATCATTATGAAATTAAGTAGGAGTTTTTCAGCAGCTACTTTTATACATACATGTGCCTGAATGTCTGAACTGAAGTATTTGATCAGCAGCCCGTCACAATGATTAGTTGATCAAAAGAGTAACAACACTTGCCTGAATTCCCTGCATGTTTCAAGTATCGGCACATCCCAGATGTTAACTCCAGGTTTGTGTTACAGGCGTTCTCAGGGGATTGTTGAATCCAGGAATTATGGTAAATTTAAGAAATCAGTAACTGAAGTCAACGTGACAACAAATATTTTGCCATAAAATGAGAAACTATAATTAATCACTAGAGTTTATTCAGGAAGCTTGTGGAATACATTGAGCTGTTCAGAAGTTTGATTTGAGATAAATATTCAACAATATTCTGCAATGTTTACAGCGCCAAAGGGAACAATTAGAAGTCTCAAACTTCTAAGTAATTTCTTGGGATAACAGTCCCAACTGTTTAAACCTATAAAAAAAAGTTTAAAATAAAACAAACTCTTATCATTGAACATGAAATATTGCCAAGTATATTTATGAAAACATAACAAACTAGAGGCTAGAAAGTTTACCAGAAGTTCTAACAAAAACAAAATACCATCTCAGGTTGGGAATTGTGAACCTGCAGTGTTTTTGGATTCTGTTTAAACAAAAAGTGCTGATAATCTATGGCACAAAATTGATGTAGCACATAAGTAGCTGCTGTGTGGTCCTCCCAATGGTAGGGAGGAGGTCTCTGAACCCCCTGATTACCTCCAGAACCAGCACCTCTGGCTAAAGCTTTTAGCTGCCAAATTACAGGTGGTTTGTGTACGCCAGATTTTCCATCCTGCCTCGTAGCCTGTAATCATTGTTAGATTTCAGCGCTCCACAGAGGAAAACAACTGCTGTTGGGTCCAACATACAGTACACTGCTACTCAGCAGCCAGCGTTAAACAACTGAATGTTCAAGCAGGAGAAATAACCCCACAGAGTTCTGATGTGGTTAATGGAGTCTGGTTCCTGATGTTCAAATGTTTCACTAATGTGTTGCCTGCTAGAAATAGACAGGTGCCTCAAGCAACTCTGTGCTGCTGTGGAGGTCACGTAGGGAACATTAACGTGCTACAGACACGCTGCACATGGCAGTATGTTTCCAAGGCGCTCCAGTCAAAGTTAAATAAGAGCTTACACAAGCACACTAAGGTGTCTAGTTTGACGACGATAAATTAGCACAATCAGCCCATAAGGCTCCGCTGCTACGTTTATCAGTTAACACTGAATACGTTTACAGCTGTGTTGGGTGTGGCAATCCAGGTGTGGAGGTGTAATGAATATTCTGCTGACAGTGCATTGACTAGTGTATTGCCACCTGCGATAGCCAACTTGCCAAAAAAAAAAAAAAAAGCTTTTCCCCTTTTATTTTGAGAACCTCTGAATACAGACATACACTATTACACAAGTCAAACAGTCCCTATAATGTTGTACTGATCTCATATGAGGAAAGAAAGTGTTAGAACATTGTTTTGTATATACATTAAAAAAAAAAAGGCAAAGCCGCTAAATGGAAGACAAATTATAGGAATGTTATGCTGTGAAATTGTACTATAAGAGAACATAATGCTCTTGAAGAATGTTTGTTTTTTAAATACTTGTGTTGCCCAGCAGCAAAATATGTAACTGTCCAAAATCTCATGAATGTCAAAGGTGAACAATAACTATAACTATGTTTAGCCGTGATAAAGGTCTAAAAGTTCTCACATGGCTGACAAATCCATGCAGCTCAGTATCTTTAATTAGCTCCACCTTTTATTCTTCTTTGTTTGAGAGCGATTAACTTCCACTTTTTAATGACATGTAGTGTAGCTTTTGTTCTTATTGAGTTTGAACGCACTTATTGTAAGTGACTTTAGACAGAAGACAGAAATGTCATTTTTTAAAAGCAGTTTCTTTGTCCTGTGTGTTCCAGAGCTGGACTGGCCCAGAGAAGCTGCTGGCGCTGGATGAGTTGATTGACAGCTGTGAGCCCACACAAGTCAAGCATATGATGCAGGTGATCGAGCCGCAGTTTCAGCGAGACTTCATCTCCCTGCTGCCCAAAGAGGTGAGTTTGTGAATCCCTTTTTTTCTGTTATCAATTCACAACTTCATCTCCAGTCCTTGTCCTCCTATTCGTCTTCCTTCTGACCTGCCATAGGGAATCCCTCGCAGTAGTTGCTTTTGATTGAGCATGACGTGAAAGAGACGAGGCTTCTTCACCAGCCCTCATCCTGTGTCTTCCTTCACATCATTTAACGGCATCCATAGCTGGTGTCTTGTTTTTGCTCTGCATCATAACTGACAAAACAAACAATCTGAAGTGCCACACTGATGATAAGATCACATAAGGGATTCTTACAAAACAGCTGCAATCCACCGTGTCTGCTGTAGCTGATCAATTGCTTAACACCTTGTCTCTGTCTGGCAGGTGTTAGGATGAAGGGGGTGGGGTTGGTAGCATAGAGAGTGAGGCAATAAGATGCAAGATTTCAAGGAGTCGGCGCCACTTGCTCCAAAGCCAAATATACAGCAGCATCATGTGTGTTCTCACAGGACACGAGCCCTCTCTTTTCATTTCATTTTCTGTTTCTCCTTTTTTTTTTTATATATATCCTGTTCCCTCTGACTTCTTTTGATAATCTCATTTCTCTTCTCTGCCAGAGCTGCTGGAAATATGTTGGTGGGGCTGTCAAGTAATTTTAACAGGACAATCCCTGTGGCCGCACTATAGATACAGTTGAAATTGAAACAATGAAAAGAATCTGCAGAAGGCGGCGTGTCGGGCTTAAAAAGCAAATCACTGACTCGAGGTCCATTCATAAAACTTTTAAAATATCCTCAAACCCGGTAATGACTACTGGCTTAGACAGGTTTACAGGTGATTGAGGTATGTCAAAGTTTGTGGATCTTGCCTGGGGCTAGTGACTTGAAATAACCCTAAAACTAAACTGTAAAACCCCTTCATATTGACCCTTGGTCATGCTGCGTAAAGTCGGTTATTTGACAAGGAAACATCTCCAAAAGGAGTGAAGTGCTCGAGAACTTTTCATAAAGTTCAGATCAGGGGCCCTGTTTCACATAGATAGACTCTGACTATGGTTTAATCTAATAGTAATAGTCAGACAGACTGTCATCACTGCTGTATATTTCTAAAAGGTTACTGTGCTCTCTGAAACCTTTTCCCCTTATTAGTCGCTCCACAACATTGTTAACAAACCACAAATTGAGCCAATTGACAAGTTTTTCTCTTATTTCGTTTCCTTTTTTTTGTCATTTGGTGCCACTGGTCAGCACCTGTCACTGATCGTTACCGTGGAAACATGAGTCTTAGTTCAGACTTGTTCTGTGGTAGGCTGGCATAATTTTTGGTCTTTATTTTTGTTAAACTTTCCTAACTTGCATGATACTGGAGCTGCAATGATTAGTTGATCGATCGATTAGTCGATTGACAGAAAACTTACCGGCTGCAATTATTCTGATCTTGAATCTTTGGGTTTTTGACATTTGGTTGAATAAAACAAGCTATATGAATGCATCACCTTGGGTTGTGAGACATTGTAACATTTTTCGTTATGTTCTGACATTTTACAGACCAAACGTTTAATCAAGAAAATAATCAGCAGATTAATCGATGATGTAAACATGAGCGAAAAGAAGACTTGGCCTAACACGACAAGGAAGTCTAAATAGCTTTGTGAAACCGGCCCCTGGTTATCAGAGTGGCCCTGACATGATGTTCATGACACCGCTCCTGAATTTGTCACACAGTGTGCTGTGGGTCATTATCATCTCGGATCATTGTAATATAATAAAAGAACAATATTTGCACAGCGGGTTACACCTCATCCTGCAAAATGAACCCATAATCCTTTCCCCTTTTTTATGATGATACCGAGCAATCACTTGCCGTAATGGTTAATCCACCGCATTGTTTCTGTCGTATAGTTGCAACAGACATTGTGTGTTGGGAGCTTTGTCCAAATATATGTTTTAATATGTGGAAAAATAGTAGACCATAGTGTTTTTTTCCCTGTTGCTCAGGGGTCCAGATTTCTGCTCATTATACCAGCTTTCGTGTGTTTATATTATGCAGGCTTTGGCTTAACGAACAGTAGCCCTGGCATTATTGCCTGCTGTGTGAAGCTCCTATTGTATATTATTTGTTAGGCTTCAATAGAAATGTTGATTCAATTCTATGGAAATATCATTGTCTACCCTTATCAGTTAGATTCATGCTGTTAATATTGTGCACACAGTTTGTTCGGCAAGTGTATTTTCTCAGCTGTTCCTTTTTGTTAGTGTGATTTTGTTACTTCAAACTAAAACTCCTCTTCCATGAGGTGTTTGTACAGCTGCAGTGAATAATGGGTCCTTTTTGTGTCTCCTTTTCCATTTACACCTCTCACATTCCTCGTCCTTGTCTTTCAACAGCTGGCTTTGTATGTGCTGTCATTTCTGGAACCGAAGGACCTCCTCCAAGCAGCCCAGACGTGTCGCTACTGGCGCATCCTGGCAGAAGACAACCTGCTGTGGAGGGAGAAATGCAGGGAAGAAGGTGAGTCTGAAGTCTTTGCAACTGATGCAGACAGACAACATGCAGTCACCCAGCAGGAGCAGTCTGGAGCTACCGCTGTGCTTAAAGATGTGGTTGTACCTGTTTTTGAAATAAACTTTTAGAGGATAAACATGAGCCCGTTAGTCCAATCTGCTTCTGTCTCTCTCTCCTAATAGGCATCGATGAGCCTCTGCCCCTCAAGAAGAGGAAAATCGTCAAGCCTGGCTTCACTCACAGCCCCTGGAAGAGTGCCTACATCAGGCAGCACAGAATAGACACTAACTGGAGGAGAGGGGACCTCAAATCACCCAAGGTAGCTTTTTCTTCAAATTTGAATTCCCCAGAGGTTAGCTGATCTTATAGATCTGATATCAAATGACTTTGAGTCACAGAAAGACGGTTCAATAAGGGTCTGAGGTGTGGAGTTGATGCAAAGTTAGTGATGGGTCAGGTCCGTGCTCCGCAGTGTTTGTGTTGAATGATAATTGAGCTGCAGCACAGGATGATCTTTCTGTCCTTCAATCTAAAGACTGTGTTTGTCTTTTGCCTGTTCAGAAGTTTCCCATAAAGCATGACCAGCATGCTGGAGCTGATCCTTAATGGGCCTTGTGTGCTTTTGCAACTTTTCAAACGGCCTGATGTAAATTTGGTTACTGTGCTCTTCATTCTCCTTTGCATATGCAGTGTGCTCTGTCATTTGCTGAGCTAGCAGTCCTGTGACCCAATATTAGCCAGCAGAGACTACACACACACACACACACACACACACAGCTCTGCTTAAAAAGCTGTGTACACCTGCAGCACTTGATGACATTTCCCTCTTATCTCCTCTTTGATATATAAAGCACCAGAGACGTGTCGTTGTCAGCCTCCGTTCTTGCCATTTGCTTTGTCATTCCACGTCTACCTTTATGTCCTTCTCATTGCATCTCTCTTTATCCGTCCCATCTAAAAGGTGCTGAAAGGTCATGACGACCACGTGATCACCTGCCTCCAGTTCTGTGGCAACCGCATCGTCAGCGGCTCTGACGACAACACGCTGAAAGTCTGGTCGGCCATCACAGGAAAGGTATGGGTTGACTGCTTTTGTATTTCCTGTTTTCTCCTTAAGTCTTAATGGCTTCCGTTTCTTCTGCGCTGTTGTCAGACGTTAACGGACAGTAGGCATGCAGTTCAAGTTCTAAGTTAAATCAACTTCATTCATTTTTCAGACTTGTTGATTGGGAAGTAAAGGAGACCGTCATCTAAATAATTGCTTAACAGTTATAAGACTTCCTGTCATCTTATGTAGAATGTTGTACATTTAGCTATACATAAAACCAAATCAGCTTTTCTATCTGACACCTAACTGTATCTGTACAGCTCCCAGTAACCTGATACTTACATTAGTAACATTTGTCACGTAAAAACATCCTGGCAAGACTTCATTCTATCTCAGTCTATTCTCTCTTATTACATTTAGCCATTTTGTAGACTTGTTACACAGCACATGTCTGCAAGCAGTGTTAGTATTCATTGCTGAAGCTGGTGCAGCCGCACCGGCCTTGTGCTGCAGCTTTACGCTGTGTATTAAAAAGCAAGGCAGTGGTTGTACTGTGTTGTTGGGGAGAGGTTAACAGATTGTTGTAAACCGCAGCGCTTTCACATCTCGGTGTTGGATTCCATTTTCAGTTTAGCTTTTTTTTTATTTATTTATTTATTTATTTTTACAAAAAATCCTCTGTAAACTATTGTTGCATATTTCTCTTTTCCTCTCTATTCCTTTCACGCTTACTTGGCAAATAATTGAGATAAAGTTGGGCTGTGAAGTTGCTATTTCATTTCACAAAAATAAAAACACATTCAAAGAAAAGCCCTTGGAGAAATTGATATTCTGCATGATCACGCTGCAGTAGGTTTATCTTTCTGTTTTGACACAATAGACAAGAGAGCTCGCTTTTCGTTGCTGCAAAGACTCGGTCTAACAGATAGTAAAGTTGGTATTCAGCCAACTGCTGATTACACGCAGATCAGTCACAGCATTTGCTGATCGGAACAGATCTCGCCAAGGTCATCCGATAGGCACGGAGCACGGTTCAGCTCTCCTTCACCCAAAGACTAATATCTGGATGGCAGGTTGTTGAGTTACAGTGGCTCCATACTGGTGGTGGAAGTCTGCGATGAGTCACATCACCAGCAACCTCATCTGCTTTTCATGAAACCACCCTGCATTCAGACTGATGTCACAGACACACAGTATATGGTCCGTGGTTTCTACAATGTTAATCTGACTCAGAATTGTTTGTTTACATTAGTCATGAAGAGGATATGAGCCTAAATCCGTTTCTGTTTGGGTGCTGTATTCAGAGCACATCCCCCTCTGTGGATTTCATCTCTTTGCTTCCTTAGCTCTCGACACCAGAGAGAGAATCCCTCACTCGAGTGGATGAATGGCCAATTAAGCCTAGTCGACCATTTCGGGTGAAGTAGCTGTCGATGCCAGTAAAACTGTAAAGTAAAAATACAATGACATTACCAGCACCTGCATTTGTTTTTCCTCTCAGCTGTCAACATTCTTTATAGTCTTTGCCAGCGTATTTGAGGACTTGATTGTTACATTTTCCTCGCTGTCAGTTTGTCCCCATGAGATGCAGGACTGTAAAGTGGCTATCAGTGATCTGGAGGTGTTACACAGTTTGCGATGGCCCTTGGATGAATGCCTCTGTGGCTCCCAATTCACATCCCAATATCCATCCCTCTTGTTCTTCATATTGCAAATAGCCAAGATGTTCACAAAATCTCTACTCCATAACCTTCCTTTTAAAAGTGATTTGTTTGACCTTGGTGTGCCTTTTATTATTCACATAAATCCATTAACTAAGAAAACTCAGGGTACCCTTCCACAGCTCAGCCTTTCTCAGAATTGGATCAATAAGAGATAGCACGCGATGATCAACGGAGATGAAGAACTCTGTTAGTCTTTAAACATTCTCCTTTTGAAGCCTGATGCCATTAGACTGAAGATCTTCTCTTTGCTCCATCACCTACATTCTCTGAAAATATTTGATTTTGGGTCGTTTTGCATTCCCTGCAAATCTGTAATGAGTTTGGTGGACGATTATGGATCACAAGGGTAAATTGGCTCATGCGCTCAGAGATCAGCGGCTACATCTGTCCTTTTCTTCAGAGGAGAGATTTGAAATGCAGCTCCGGCGGCTTGCACTGTAGGTAGAGGATTTAAATTGATAGGACGGAAAAAGAAATTGGTCACAGCATAGACGAGTTGTGCCAGAGGTAGAGCAGCACTTCTCCTCGGCTACTTGTGCTGCTTTTACTCCGAAACCTTGTGTTCAATTTAGAGCAATCAAAAAGATTCCCCTGTGATGGGACAATGTGGGGTGAATCAAGTGGTGTTACATCGGCATCAAAATGTTCTCATGTTTTCTCTCCACCCACAGTATCCCCAACCCATCACTAAATAGTTTATCAGTTATGATTCTGAAAAGATTGTAACAGATGTTTCAAACAGTTTAATGAATCTGTTCAGTATCCTTTTTTCTGTTCAAGATTTGTTTGTGAATCATGTTTTCTTCAAACTCAATGGGCATTTTTAGCACAGAAAGCAAAGTATCCCATCATAGTGACAGGGTTAACTGCATGCACTGTTCAACAAATATTCATCAGATACCGTTACTCCAGTGCCAAAGGTTCAACAAACCCAAGACAGATATTTGCTAATGTTTTATCTCTGCTGCCAGTTTTGTCTTGCCCTTGATTTATATTGTTGTATAAAACACGGTGAACTGAATTCTTGCTGTGAAGCAATCAGGGAATTATTATATGAGCACATTAGGTGTAAATGCCTCCACGCCTCTGAAAGAACTTGGCTGTTGCTTAGCGATCAGGTAAGACAATGGGGATTTGATTGGTGGTGAAAACATTGCATCAGACACAAGAGTTTGAAATTAAAGTGACATAAGATTGATGTGTTGGAGCTTGCATGTGCGGTTCAGATTTGTGGTCTGGAGGAATTTCAAAAAGCTTTGTTTTCCTGCTGAAGAAGTGGTTGCTTAGACGATACTTGAAGGCTTTGTCTTCACCTGATGGACCTTTGTCTTTGCGTGTCCTCCAGCTTCAGTGAAAGATGTCAATCATCCACCCACACAAACAGCTGCACACATCTCATTGCTTCAAAGGTGGCTGCCTGGTGCTTAACAGAGCAGCGCATGCCCTTGGTGGTGCCTGTCAGCAGCAGTCTCAGCTGTCAGGCAGATCTAAGATGGCAGACCTGTGGACTGCTGTCGTATCCAGGGAGAGGTGTCCTCTGCCAGATGCTTTAGCTGCATGGATACCCGGTTTACGCTCTCCTCTTTTTAACTAATGGAGATTAGAGATTGCTCTTGGAGCTGTGAACTTAACAGGAATATTTTAAAATGATTAGACATGGGGAAATTACTACTTAAATTGTTAAATTCAATTAATGAAGGCCATCTAACATTTATGCATGAGAGTGTGTGACTGCACAACAGAGGCTGTGATTTTTGGTTTCCATTATAATTTGTTTTTCTGGTGACGACAGCGCACTGCAGTTATCCATGCATACGTCACATGACATCAGCCTGTCCGTATTTAAAGTGAAACAGTAAATCATACCCATGTCATCAAATCAACAGCTCAAAGGATGGAAAAGTGCAAACACATTGCCATCCTCATTCTCACTCAGCGCTCAGAATACCTTTTAGTCTTCATCATTTTTCATTACTCTGACTTCTTTACTTATTCTCCCAACATATTTCTGTTTGACAAGCTGAGGACATGGTCAGTTTTTGCAGTTGCAGGGGAAAGCATGCCAAGAGAGGCACTTGGTGGCTCAGTTGGCTAAAGTATCCCAACAGAAAATAACAGAGGAGGCAGCAGCAGAGATTTTTCCTCCCCCAACTTCATTACTTTATCCCACAGGTTGTGCACAACAATGGCCACTGCTCAGAGAGAGCAAAAGAGAAAAAAATTCTTAATTTTTTCAATATTTTCAGCATTTTTGGTTTAACCCATGGTTAGTTTAGCTGTTGGGGTATTTAACCATTTTCATAGCATATATCATCACCATTTTTGCTCTGGTTGTTTAATCTAAATGTAAAAACAGTTTGAATAGATCTACTTTTGAGCCATGTTAAATAGACTCCTGCCAGCCAAGCAGAAACATGCATTTTCCGTGACCGTGGTAGACATCTGAAAATCTTTCTCTTTCCTGTTCTTCTGTCTTTCTTTACTGTCAAACTCTGAAATCAGTCAAAAAATATAAGAGAAACTTTAAGAATGCCTATAATAATGTGATGGCTTGACCTGAGATAGTTTACTTTAGATAGTACTTTAACCTTTGCAAAGCATTAGCTGCATGCACCTTTAGCCCTGTTGACCCTTATTTTCTGATATTTCCTGCTAAGGCCACGGGAGACGGCTTTTTCAATACAAAGAGACAACTACAGTATATAATCAGTCTTTCATGATCTAGAGCTCTCTGGCTGCTGTACTGGATACTCTCCCACGTTGTTTCTTTTCTTTGAAACGAATAGAAAATAAATGCGAATGGTAAAGCATTGTATGAAAACCCTCATATGTTCAAAGAAGGTCCTTCACAGGTTCATTAAAAAAAATGCTAATCTTCTTTCACTCTCAGGGACGGCATGATTTTATGTTTGTTTCACAGACAGATAACGACGCCTAAACGCTTCATTTCAGGTATTCTGTCTTCCCACGCAGTGTTTAAGTAGGCTTTAATCACACACTGTGATTCTTGTTCTTGGAACCTCAACCGCTGGCTTCGATTCACGAGAAAAATCTTGCATCCTTGAGAGTATGGTTAAAATAAACTGCAGGCCTGTAGTTAAGTGTTAGAGAAGATAAGCAAATATTCATCATAATAATATAATATCCATGTTGGACAGTCGGAGAGTTGTAAATAATCCTGATAATATTCCACAAATTAGCCATGTGTCTGCCGTATTTTAAATGTACAATAAACTGTAATTAAGTCAAATGTTTTTCCAGCTGCAGTATTATTCTTTTCACAGCTGTGTAAAGCTAAGAAAAAAGGACCATGGTGATAAAACAAGAGACTTTTAACACAGTAGTGAGGTTGATTGTAAGGTCATGCCACATTGGCTCACAGTTAATGAAGTGATTCTCTTTATCACAGGACAGACAGGGGAAAGACAGGCTGCAGCATCATCTTCCTCTTTTCACTCACTGCAATAAAACCTCTTGGCCTGTGCCGCCATTCACTGCTCAACGGCTTATCGGCTGCAGTCAGGGGGTCGCATGTTGTACACTTCAGCAACGCGCTCCACTCTGAACCTGACATAACCACAGCACTCGCCTCCGACCTCTTCCACAGTTTGCTCCTCTCCCCAAAGAATTTTAATTTAATGCATTTAGGATAATTAAATCGGGGGACAAATGAAACAAACTGTGAAGACGCAAATTCAGTTGATCAGAAAGATTTCCATAACTGCTGTAATCAATAGCTAATCTACCATCCCTAATGAGGATGAATGGGCGCCTTTCTTTATTGAAGACAGTTGTCAACCCTTTATGCAAAGAGAATGAATCGCCCGCTTTTCCGACAGATAAGTAAATGCAATTATAAAAGCTCAGGGAGAGATTTTGTCCCAGTGCAGCAGCAGGTACGAAACAACTGAGCTCCTCTTTCCCCTAAAAGGTCACAGAAATTTCATTTTACTTGTCTTTTTCCCTGAAGGCAACAGGAGGTCATGGGGGGGGGGAGAAATTGCAAATGTAATTTATGAGTTCTTAAACTCAAATGTAATATGTATGAATGAAATCACCCTGAATGTCTTTGAAACTAACTTTTCTAACAACCAAAGTCAGCGGTAGCAGTGAGGAATATACTGATCAAGACTGTTCTTCTTCTGTGGTCTTTTCAGTGTCTGCGCACGTTGGTTGGCCACACAGGGGGCGTGTGGTCATCCCAGATGAGAGACAACATTATTATCAGCGGCTCCACTGATCGCACACTCAAGGTCTGGAACGCAGAGACAGGAGAATGTATCCACACCCTCTATGGGCATACCTCAACAGTGCGCTGCATGCACCTACATGAGAAAAGGTATGGAGGAAATCTCATAATTAATTAGGCCTATTAAGCCTGTTTAAAATGTTTAAAAAAAACAAAAAACACTTTTGCACCAAAAACAAATCTAGAGCTGAAAGAATCAGTCGATTAATTGATGAGTTGATCGACAGAATATAACCAATCAGCTAATTCAGAAAATGATGAGCAGAAAATAATCTTTAGCTGCAGCCCTAAATAAATCTATTAAGCATGTTAATTAGTGAGCTTTACAAATACTTTTTGTTTAGCAGACCAGTACATAAACCTAAAGACTTATTTTTAAAAATGTTTATCTTCCTCTTAAAGGAATAGTTTGATATTTTGTGAAATCTGCTTATTCACTTTCTGACTGAGTTACATACCACTGTCATGTCTGTACGTTAAATGTGAATTTATCGGCAGCAGGCAATTAGCTTAGCTTAGCATAAAGACTGGAAGCAGCAGGAGGGAACAGCTAGCCTGGCTTTGTCCGAAGGTAATAAAATCTCCCGAGCAGTGCCTCTAAAGCTCACCAAACAACGTACAAACACAGGCAAGAAAGTGAATAAGCAATTTGTTCCTTTAATGTCCCATAAGCTCTGTTATTATTAGAATCATAACCCCTGACTTAACAGCGATCCCACCAAGCAAAAAGAGCATCTCTGCAAAACTGTAAGAGGACAGTATCCCTATGAAAGTGAGGATGTGGTCTCATAGTGATTAAATAGACCCTGTGAGCTGTCTTAAGTGAGCTGCTGCTCACTCATTCACTAAGTATTACACTCCAGAGACTCAAAGTGCTCTTTTCGCCTTAAGGCCCACCAAGGTTTTTGTGTATCGTTTTATTACTCACTCAGTGGAAATGCTGAGAGCTGCAGGCAGACAGTGAATAACATGTTGGTGATTTCCATCTATGTAGCGCCGTGAGGCCTTTTTATAAATAAAGAGTATGTGCTGTGTGTATTTACAGCATGTGTTGTTTTTTTAAAATCTGAATAGCCGTCATTTCATAATATAGGGGAATGTTTGTGTCTTTATTGAAGTGTCAGGAATCTGGTGTCAGTCGGTGGAACAGATTTTCTTCAATTGAACAAGTTTTTCTTCTCAGTCTCTCATTTTTTTAATAATAACCTTCAATAGTATCCTTGGTACAAACTGTTCTTACAGTAATAATCCGAAAAATGTAAAACTTCCCTAAAGAGAGTTTCCTCTTCTGTAATATATCTTTCCATTGCGGGTGAAGACACTGCCGGAGGGCGGCTGTTTGAGTTAAATGGGTGTTTTTGTACGTTCAAGTATGAACATGCCGCTGTACGTTGCTCGTTGTCAGAGGAGTGAAAGAAAATGTTCATACCTGTCTCATTATAATGTCAATGCAGCTGCCAAGTTGTGAATGTGTCTGTGAATGAAAGCGTTGTGCAGACTATTGAATTTAATCTTACAGAATGGAAGAAGAATGGAGCTCAACATAAAGACTTGTATTGAATTCACAACAGTTTTGCTGCATCGGGACTCAAACACTCGACGTACCTGACTTGCTGTCTTTCTGGTTTTCTCTCAGGGTGGTCAGTGGCTCTCGCGATGCCACGCTGCGCGTCTGGGACATTGAGACAGGTCAGTGTTTACACGTCCTTATGGGCCACGTGGCGGCGGTGCGCTGCGTCCAGTACGATGGGCGGCGGGTGGTCAGCGGTGCCTACGACTTCATGGTCAAAGTGTGGGACCCCGAGACGGAGACCTGCCTCCACACGCTGCAGGGCCACACCAACAGAGTGTACTCCTTACAGGTGAACCGCTTCAGCACATTCAGTAGTGTGTGTGTTGTTTTTTTGCATTTGTTCAGCAGCCAAGTTATTCCAGTCATTTAGTGATCAACATCAACATGGTACCCCTCCCCGGCTTCAAGATTAAATGTAAGGCTGGACCTGTACATTACAGAATACAGCAGAGTTTCACCAGCTATTCATACATCCATGTATGTGTATCCATGTCTTTGTTTTAAACTAGTAACTTAATAAAAATGTTGCACCATTAAAAGTTAAGGAATATCTTATCTAGTAAAGATGTGTAATGTGTAAACTGGCTGCTAGGAAACATCTGTTGCGCCATCTAATAAAAGGCAATTAATTATATAAACAGGACGTCACTGTAGCACCACAAACTGTAACATAACTTTCAAAAATAAGTTTTATGAAGCCAAATGAAATAACTGCCAATGTGAATGTAGGTATTATTTAGTTTTCTTTACATCTGCACACAATAACAAAATTGCCTCTTTTACGCGTCAATCTAAACAACGGGCTAATGTTACGTTTGTTCAGTTAGTAACTGTTACAGCTGGCAGTTACTGGGTGTAAATATTTAGTAACGACTAATCTCTATATAAGAACTAGTTTGTGTGGTGCAACATGTTTCAATTTAGTGATGGGTCAATCTCCAACATTATAACTAGGCTACACTAGGTTTGAACAGCTGGTGCAGCTCGGTCGAGGACTGTCTTCTCTGTAAACTGTCCTTGACGCTGGGACAGTGAACCTCATCGATATGTACATACTGTGTGTACAAGTACGCCGTTTTTGTTATTTAAACATAAACAAGGCAATCCGATCTAATTGCACCGATGTTTTTCTACTCTTTTTATAATATTTTAATGTATCCTCTCCAAACATATGTGTGTGCGTGGTTGTTTGTTCATTCTGTGAAAATATTAATCTCTCAGTGTCCTCTAAGATGTCCTCTCGCCCACTCTGTGTGATTACGGTGCACTGTAGCTGGTGCCATCACCCTCAGAGAGGAGGCTGTTTACTGCACTGATAGATTGGTTTTTGTACCACGCTGCATCATTAGGCTTTTGAAGTGTTAGACGTTTAACTATTAGACATGGCACCAAAAAGAACAGATCAATAAAATTAATTCATTTCAATGAGTTTACTCTTAAGTTTGTTAATAGAAACAAAGTATGCTGTGTAGCTAACTGCAAGTTCAGGCGACAGTTACTGTTGGCAACTTGATTTTCAGCCGGTTTAAAATTAATTTCATCAACATTCAGTCTGCAGTCCAGATGACAAAAGTGTCACAGCTGAACTTTTGATCCCCTCTGCCTTCTAGTTTGATGGGATCCACGTGGTGAGCGGCTCATTGGACACGTCTATAAGGGTCTGGGACGTGGAGACGGGCAACTGCATCCACACGCTAACGGGGCATCAGTCCCTCACCAGCGGCATGGAGCTTAAAGACAACATCCTGGTCTCAGGCAACGCAGACTCCACTGTCAAGATCTGGGACATCAAGACGGGCCAGTGCCTGCAAACACTGCAAGGTGAGTCTACCTTCACACGGGCTGTTGGACCAGTTATGTTCAAGTTTAAACGATATAACTTAGTCACAACGTAGAGTTAAGGTGGAACTTCAAATTTACACCTCCTCATCACTCCATAACTGCGGTCATGGCGGAAAGGTTGGAAAATGGTAGTGGACCCAATATTAGAAGACCCAGAGAAAAAGTTTATTAGATGTTTTCACCAGGAGCACGTTATCTAGGACATTTATGATTAAACTGGCATGAATGCTCAGCACAGTCACTGTTATTTGTGTGATTAATGTTATAAGTGTGATTTTACGCTGCATTCACTTGAGATGAGAATTGCCGCTCTTTGTATTGTTTACTTCAGCAGAATCTGGAGGTTTTCTAGAGACCTTTGTTGATGTTTATTATGATTTATGACTATATATTTAAGTGTAAAACAGCCATCTTCACCTTAGTGGAAAAACATCACAGCACAACAGATGAGATCAATAAATGATTGTTGAATTATTAATGAGGTGTGTACAAGCACACGTTGTATCGCATGTTAGCTAGTTCATACATGATATCAAACATCAATGATTCTGAACCCCAGCGGATACATCTGCAGTTGCCAGCAGGTATTTAATATGAAAAAAATGGAAATCATGATTTGATAAATATATATCCACATACTGAGTCATCTGTAACACCAGAACACTACGTAAAAGTATTGGATAAATGGTTTAATTGTAAACTTGACCAAACCAACCTAAACACACATTTATATAGCTAATAGTGTTAACATCCAGTTTAAAATCAGTTCTAATGAATGTACACATTTGGAACATGACAGGTGGTCTAGATGAAGGGGTCAAAAGAGATTCTGAGCTACTGTCATGCATTACCTTTTGTTTTTTTTTGTTTTTTTTTAGTGTATTGTGAGTCTCTTAATTTCTGTCACTAGCTGGTAGTGTCCTTCTGCACCATATTACCTGAATAACGCGCTACAGTAGGTGAAATGTCACTGCAACAGTGCTTTGATTGCAGTCGACTTATGGGTGCAAATGTACAAAGTGGTAAGTTCATGCAACAGGCTGCACAACCACTCAGATGTACACTAAACTGTAAATATATGAATATAGAAGTGTAAATATGTAACTAAATGTAGAAAAAAAAATGGCCACACCAGCCTTGAACAACAACAACAAAAAGCACACAAGACACTGACTGTCCAATTAAAACCCAGACTAAATGACCTGTTTGTCTGTGTGCGGCAATACGGAGCCAAACACCTTGTGGGCCTGCTGGTCCTGATTATAGTCTCATGTCCTTTGTGTCCGTTTGAATAGTTTAAACCCCATTAGCATTAGCAGCACTGGAGCCTCACAGGAAGCTGGAAATCCTTTGCTGAATAGCAGCAGCAACCACCAGTGCCCCACCCCTAAATGCCCTCATTAGCAAACTACAACCCTGTATGCTGGTCCTACAAACACCAACACACACACCCCAGTGAGAGTCTGAAGAGAGAGAGAGGGAGGGATAAGACCAAGGGGGGAGGATATGAGTGTGTCATGTGAAGAGCGGGTGACTGCAGTGGAGGGATGAGGGCCGGGGGAACTTTGTAGGTCATATAATTAGGTCAGCGGACAATTTCTGCCAGTCATTAGTGTTGATAAGACAATAGACCAACAATAAGGTCGTCACTGTCAGCTGAAGAGAGTATAGGTAACGTTGGAGCAGGACGCTTTGTGGTGGTAATGGAGGGAGAGGAGAGAGGCAGGCATGTTGGGGGTTGGTGCAGCGCAGCATTGTGTACTCGGGTAAATAACACAGCCTTTGATCTAACCGCAGACAGAAATGGCAAAGATGTGAAAGCCTGTTGACGGTGAGATTTCAACAAATTTTCTCTGCAAATGGATTGTGAAAGCAGAAAGAAATGTGTCTTAATGAAATAGCTGCCATAGCAACCTCAGTAAAAAAGCACTTCATTTGCCAGCACTTGATTCTGCTCTTGTTTGTGTTTTGTGTCGCCCTAATTGATTTAATTAAGATATCATTTTCAAGGCCCTTAGGGAAATCTTAAGTCACTGTGTGCGTACAGTCACAAATAAAGTCACCTCAACGAAGGCAGTAACAGCCGCCATCTTCACTTTAACTGTGGCCAGCTGCCAGCACACAAACACAACTGATGGAGGAGTAGCTGGAGCTGCTTAGCCTCCGTGACAGTGACAGGCCTGAGTCCTGGCATCTTTACTGCAGCTCGTCTTGAAGCCTGACTACAGTAGGAAGACCTTACTACACTCACAACAGCTTCAGGAATACGAGACGAATTTTCCCTTCATCTCAGAGGTTTTCTTCTGTTTCTGGGTTCTTACGCCATAACTCTTTCATTTCAAATTCATCCATCCACTGCTCTGCCCACTACATTACTCTTTGTTACAAATGGCTATTTTTGACTAAATTATACCAGGAATTATAGAGGCCGCGGACAGGGTTTCCTCCATGAAGGCGACCTAAACAATAGACACACACATTTGCCGTGTGAAACGGCACATCTGCTCCTTTCCCCTAAATGTCAATGTTTTAGTTCATAAAACTACATTTTTTATGATGTCAGAGGTGTGGTCCACCTCTTTTGTAAAACACTGGAAAACCCTGCAGGAAATATCAGGAACTAAAAGTTCCCTTCTCCTCGTGTTACTGTTGGCATTTCCATCACGTTTGAACAACCGTAAAGGTTAGTTAGGGAAATCTGCCTGATAACTGAAAACAGCTGCTTTTTCAAGTCACAACTTTTTGCATGCATTGAGAGAACAACACAGTCATCATGTTTTTTTTTTGTTTTTTTTTACTGCTGTGCGAAAGGATTGGTGCAATATCTATAACATAACTTTAAAGGTTAAATATCAATAAATTACAAGAAATTCCCGTCCCGACAATGCCACTCGCAACCCAATGCTTGCTTGCTGTCTGAATAAATGTTGTATTGAAGTTGTAGTAATTACAGGTGAGATTTTTGCGCACCAAAGAAACTCGTCAACAGGTGCTGGACCAGTACATACACGCAGTAAAGAATGTGCAGTCTGATCGAAACATTGCACAGTAACAGTGAATGCATTTTTTTTTTTTTGTGGAAAAAGAAACTGGATTCTATTTTCACAAAAGTTGTAGCAGCCACGAGGCTTGTGTTTGATCAGTGTCATTAAATGTTGCTAACACTAACTTAACTATGGCTGAGGAACAAAATTTAGACCCTGGTTGTTCTAGTAGGAATGCAGGTGGAGATCCTAAAAAGGTTCCTGGAAAGTTCCTGCAGTGGTAAAAGACTTTTCCTTTCCTTTCTTTACCTCACACTTCATCCGTCTAACCATCCGTTTCTTTCTTTGTGTGTTCAGGTCCCCACAAGCACCAGAGCGCCGTGACGTGCCTCCAGTTCAACAAGAACTTTGTCATCACCAGCTCGGACGATGGCACAGTTAAACTGTGGGACTTGAAGACGGGCGAGTTCATCCGAAACCTGGTGACTCTGGAGAGCGGCGGCAGCGGCGGTGTGGTTTGGCGCATCCGGGCCTCAAACACCAAGCTGGTGTGCGCGGTGGGCAGCCGCAACGGCACAGAGGAGACCAAGCTGCTGGTGCTGGACTTTGATGTGGACATGAAGTGAGAAGGGACGTGGTGGGGAAGGAGGAAGATAGCGAACCGCGGAGAGGAAGGAATAGAGAGGGAATGGGAGATGAGGCACTTAGAGACCGGAGGGCCGAAGCTTACAACTCTTCACCCAAACTCGCAAAATCTACAACCACCGCTGTCCTGTCCTCTAGCATTATCTTCCCCGTCCCCCTTTGGGCAAATGTTACCGACAGAGCCACAGACCCTCACATGTGTTCAGCCCCTGCTTTTTGACCCCCTACCACCAGTACGAGGTGGAGTCGAAGGGGATCGGGCTGGAAACGAGGCAGGGGGGCACGACCGGTCTGTCCCCTGATTGGCTGGGAGAAAGAAGAGCGGAAGAAAGGAATGACGACTGAACTCTTTGAAGTGACTCTCAACCCTTTTCGGTTTAGAGTCAGCTTTGCACAGAGACTTGGTTTCGCTCAAGCCTGACAGATTTTGAGATGTACAGAGATATTATTTTTTAAAGACCCCCCACACACACACCCCCACCCCCCTTCCTCCCATCAGTGCGCGCCCACACACACATACACTCAAATGGCCAACCAGAGAGTGGAAAAGATTGAGGAAGGTGGCAGACATTTAAATTTCCACACACGGTTACACCTAAAGAGCTGCTTGTTGTAGAGGAGAGAAAGCGATTGGAGGGTTCAGCCTGTAATCAGGCTCGTTTCTTGTCACTCAATTTCCGTTCTTATTGTTCTCCACTCGGTTTCAGTAGTTTGATTTCTTTACGATATCGCACACAAACACAACTGTGAATTTCAATAAGTTTTTGGTTTATCATATGAAAGGGGTTTCTCGTTTTTTTTTGTTTTTTTTTCTTTTCTTTCCGCACGGTTGCCAACAGCAACAAATCCCAGTATTAGAAAGCTGCTCTGTTTAGGTTTGCTGTCATTATGTCACATGGGTTTTTTTCCGTCTTTTATTTGAGCTGTTTGTTCTTCCTGTTTTCTACATACCTGGGTTTGGAGCTCCGTCTCCACATAAACATCAGTGCTGTCCAGAATTTTTCAGTCTATCTGGGGTGGTTTCCTCAATGCCGGTGCTGTGACGAGAGGAAGTAAAGGTTCTTTGCTCTAAGCGCTGTGGATTAATGCCCCTGAACCCCCCAGTCCCTTCCCCTCTACTGTTTTCCCCCAGTGGCCAAACTGTATTTATGCTGCTAGATGAATGGAAAAAAAGAGAGAGGGAAGTTTTACTTGCTGCGACGTTTTAGTCCCAGGCAAAATTCCAAATTGAACTCTGTTTGGACTTAAAGAAGCAAAAGATGACAAAAAAAAATAACATCCAACATTTGTTTTAGTTTGTTTGTTTTTGCCACTGAAACTTGAGCCAAATGTGCCTCTACGAGGCTGAGAGGAGGGAGCGTGTCCGACAGATACTGACGGGATCGTCTGCAGAGAGGAAACACGGGGATGTACACTGTTGGTGTGCGTGTGTGTGCGTGCATGAGTGCGTGTGTTAGCGTGTTAATGGGCAACTTGTAAACACATTCCTTGGGACAAAGCTTTTTCAGCCTGTTCTTCGGGGAAATGTACAAATGCTGTGTGGACTGGCAAAGAAAAAAAACTAGCAGATGTATCGGTTTTAACACGTGAATGAAAGAACTGTCCGTATCCGTGTGTGATTGTTGTTCCATTCAAAGATGTCTGAAGCAACAGAGGAGACCATCACACGCATCAGCTGACAGGTCGAGCTGCCAGGAGTCTTAGTGTTACATGTGTTGCAGTTCAAATCAGCGGGGCGGCCGCAGCCTCGTGGATTGTCAGTGGGGGAAAATAAAAACACAAAGGCAACAAACGTGAACAGAAACATTGTAGCCAAACGAAAATCGTCTCAATCTCCAAGAGTCACAACTCAAGCTGAACTGTGAAAGTGGTATAACACTGTATATTAAAAAAGAAAAAAAGAAAACAATCTTGCTCTATCTCCTCTCGTTGTTTTCTCCCTCTGTTTTAATTTATGATCTGGTTTGAGAAATCAGATTTGTTGCAGGTGTTTTATTTTTTCAGTTCATGTAAACTGCCTGGCAAAAAAGAAAACAGACAGAAAAAACCTTAAAGGGATTGTGTATTTGTTTGATTCACTTAGAATTTTATTTTCTTATAACTTAAGTGCAATAAAATGTGGGTTTTTCTTTTTTCATTTCAAGCATATCGGTTGTCTGTTTTTGTTACCTGTGTGAAGGCATCTTATATGTTCAATAAAGCAAATTATTTGGTTAATTACATCCACGAGGGAATACTTACATTTATCACAGTGCAGGTTTTGTAGGCCAAATTTATCTCCGTAAAGCAATTGTATGATAGTCCTTCATATTTAGCAAAACCAGGTAATGTTTATCAGTTTGGATTCTCCATATTGAACAGGTGTTTCCTTCTATGGCAGTTGTACTTGTCCCGGTTTTGAGAAAGGAGTTGTATTTTACTTTATAGATAAGTTTTTCATTTTCTCTGCCAAGGAGGTTGTATTTTCAGTCCTTGTTTGTCAACTCAAGTTTAAAATCGCCCAATATCTTACACAAAAAAATCAGCAGGCGCAGACCAAAATTCCTCTGGACGCAACTGGATAGACCTACAACCAATAAGGGCAATGAAACATGTGGCGTAGCGCTGAGCGAATCCTGTCAGAAGTACAGCAAACCTCTTTCTTATCAACAAAAGCTTTAAGTGCAGTTGTTTGTTCTTCTTTTAGAGAAAATATACTGTCCAGTTCGTTTAATACTGACGCCATAAAGTATTCAGAACTTTCCACTACAGCGGCAGCCATCTTGGTTGTTGATGAAAATGCCTCAATGGCACTCCTCTGTAGGCTATAGTCATCGTATCAAACCCGCCCCATATTAGATAAATGCTTTCTGCTTTATAGTTGTTACTGTGGTGTTTTCATGGCTATTAAATGCCTTTTAAGCACAGCGTGACACTCAAAAAACAAAAACAAATCTGAGACAAGGTAGCCTGAAGAGGCAGACAAAAGATTTGGGAATCATTTTGAATCCCAGTGTTTTTCATTAAATGTAAGTTTATTGAAAGAGATTAATCTGCCCCCTGAAAACATTTTTTTCCCAATTTAGTTAATTCTTGTTTTTGGTCCTCTTAAGATAATTTATGCAATGGTAGCCTCACTGACGCCTGAACAGAAAAACATGTTGCTTTCATGCTGCTTTCAGTGTCTAAAGCACCACGAAGGCAACCAGTTTGAATGTGACCCTCTGTTTTTTGTTTTGTTTTTCGTCACTGTCAATTATATCCGGACCGTTATCTGTCATGAGTCCATACAGCTCACTGTAGCAGCAGTAACGGAGTCTGTGCTGTGCTGCGGATTCCCTCCTGCCTGTTGCCTAGCGATAGCTCGTCTCTGGCCGGGCCTCAACTCAGTGTGCACTCGCAGTATAAATGGTATTGTGAGGAAGCAGTGAGGGCTGTACATCCTCACATGAATGGATGCGTGGGGGAGTTTCCACTTTGGTTGGCAAGGTTACTCTGTGCACTTGTTTGTTCCCAGGCTCCGCTCATGTGTTGTGTAAGCAGCAGCTCTGCTCCACCGACTGGTCAGGGGGGATCGTAATCAGGGTATTTTTGGGGGGCAGAATATTTGTTTATGAATACGTTTCTGGTTTCATACACAGACACAAAACGTACAAATTCTTTGATTAAGGGCCAAAAGGATTAGTTGATTGACATAACAGTAAAGGCAGCAATTTTGATAGATTAAAACAAACGATTGGCTAATCGAGGAAAACAGTGGTGGAAAAAGTACTTGAATCCTTTACTAAAGTAAAAGTACATACCACAATGTAAAAAATGCTCTATTACAATTAAAGCCCGGCATTTAAAATCACAGTTGCGCCAATTGTACACATGTCCAATTAAGGTTTTGGGGAGTTCTACTGCATATGTGAATAAGGTTGAACAATGAGCTTTTTGTGGCTCCAGAGGGAGCTGCGCAAAATCAGAAATTGCCTCAAGTGATGTCACTTGAGTCAGCTTTGGTTGGGGATGAAGACTACAAGTTTGAAAACATGAAAAAAAAATCTGGGGGTATGAAGTTAGGAAAACATGAGGTTACCAGACCTCTGCAGCCCGCTCCTCATCTCTGTTTGAGGTTAGCGGCTAACTAGCATAACATACCCTAATCTACAACCAAACTGTCAATGGTAGAGTTGCATTGCGGGTAATGCAGGAGGTCTTTTGACAAGGAAGAAGAATGTGTGAGGTAAAAAAAAAAAAAAAAAAACAGACCCTGTGACATTGACGTTACTGATGCATCAATGTGTAAGCATGATTTTACGGTCGTAGCTGGTCGGTGTGGAGCTATTTTTAACTATTGTCCATTCATGTACTTTAGTCCCGTGGTTCCCAAATTAGGGGTCAGGAGATGATTAATGGCAGTTCTGCTACACAAACTGTCGTTTCTCTAATCTTTGCTACTAACAACTCATACGCATCTGAAACGTGGCAAGGGGCCCCAACTAGACTCTGCTTTTTTTCGTAAGGGGTCACAAGCCAAAAAGGTTAGGAGCCACTGGTTTGTACTTTATGATACGCTTATAAAATATAATGCAAGTATTTTCTCTTTCATAGCACTTTTTCAGTGTCTCACTATGGGATACCTCATATGGTCACAGATGATTTGAGTGTATCCCACAGTGAGACATAATACTCAGAGAACCAAGGTTATGCAAGTAACCTAAAGTTGTTGTTTTTTTTATGTACAATCTTAATCTGAACAGTAATTAAGGCTGTCAGATATATGTAGTGTACTTTTTAATGTACTACATATATGTCCTAACATGTAGTGGAGTAAATAAAGTAGTTTAAAAATGAAATAATGAAAGTATACCTCAAAATTGTAAGTACAGTACTTTGTTACTTTCCGCCACTGCAAGAAAAACAGGAAATATATATATATAATGTGCAACCAAATTATTTTTGTGTTCATATGAAGAAATAACTTGTAAAATATATTTTTCTTGGAGTAAAAGCTTAACGGCACGCATACTGTAACAAACAAGATCATCTGGAGGAGGAGACACTGATGTACCTCCACAGATAGTCCTTTAATGAACTTAATTTTGGGAAATGATGAATCATCTCATTCCTTGAGGTTATTAGCCATTTATCTACCTTACACTTACTGCCTCGATTGCACTGCACTTCCTCTTTGATGAATGAACGTCCCTCCTCTCTGCTCTCGCCGCTCAAGCCAACCACGTCTGCTGTTGCCCCTCAGCAGTAACTCATCCGGTGACAAATAACACGCCACGGACATGAGATGGAAAAACGAGTGAGGGATGCTGCCTTACAGAGCAGAATTTGATGGTATGGAAAGCATTCAAGAGGATTGGATGTCAAGATAAAAGAGGTGGAGGGGGGCTCCCACACCTCATTCCATATCCCTCCATCTCTTTGTTCAGTAATCCTGCCCTGCAGCATCGTGGCTCTTCTCATTGCCAGCAGATTCTCAAAGGGCCGTAGCATTAGCAGTGGTAGCGTTCCACGTCTCCGCTTAATCCTATTTTGGACCTTTGTTATAGCCCAAGAACTGATAAAAGGAGCACTTAATCGCCATAACCTGCTGTCAATGGATGATGTTGAATGGAGTTATAGTATTGTAGCGCACCATTGATCCGTGCATACACATGGGTGGATCTAAAATGCCTTTGTTTCCTTCAGGGAGCTGGTGTTGATGTCGGTCATTAATCTTGACAGTTGCCCTCTGAGGAAGCACATACAGTTAAGGCTGTGAGGTCAGCATGTTCACTCAACTCCTCCCTCGTGCCTGAAAGTGTGCGTTTGTGTGAATTTGACAAGTATGACCTTTTTCTCCTCTGCACTCGGTCTTACATCCAAAAAGCCGCAGTTCTTGAAAACCCCATTGAAATGCCAGGTTTAACATTGTCAAAATTGGCAATTTGAATGAATTCCTGCGTTTGATCGCAGTTCAGCAGCGCACCAAATCACATCTTGTGTTTCATAATGAGATGTGTCAAAGCCATTCTTGAGTACAACAAACATGTATGAGAGAGTTAGAAGCCGAAATATTCATTCATCTTTTTTCTTTCTCTACTTTAAATCAGGCATGGTTAATCACAGCCAGGTGAATACGAGGCAGATTAGATCTCTTTGATTGCCCTGATGGGATTCATGCTTGACTGCCACTTCGTCAGTATCCAGAACCTGACAGCAGGAGGTAAAACTGCAGTGGTCATTTGTTCACATGGCTGACAATCCCATGGACCTCCAAACGCAAGACATTTATTTTAAATTATAGTCAAGATTTCAGTGTCTCAATCAATTATCCACCATGTGAGACTGAATTATAGAGAAACTTATAAAATAATGTACGAGACATCTAAAAATTTCCGTTTGATCCAGTGATGCAGCAACACAAATATGGCATCTAGGGTTTCAAAGTTTTGTGTCAGAGCTTAAATGTCTAGAAATACTAAATCAAAAGCAACCGGATTTGCTGGTTCATTCTTAAGGATGTTTTGTTACTCACCCAAGAGGCTCTTCACTCCTGTCGCAGATATTTTAACCTTTGTTTCGTTGTTCACACATTGATGTCAGCTGAGGGTCATCGAGGTCACGTGGGAGTCTTGAGGTCACGTGAGTTATGCGTGAATTGGTGTGAAACTGCCTGGGGAAAGAGGATGTCAGGATGGCATTATCTGTGAGTGAGTACTTCTAGTAACTGCTATCCTGTGACCTGCATGACTTAACTCCCCTTCACACTGTGTCATGTCAAGTTCCCTGACAAATGCAGAGAGAAACGTGGTGAAATCTGCAAACCAGTGGTCTTAGATCACACTGACGTACTGTACGTCCACAGACATCCGATTAAGAGCTTTTGTGATCAAAGACAGTCCGCATCAAAATTCCAAGTGTCAGAAATTTAGGACTAAAATCTCACAATGTGACTGCTGCTACAAACTAACCAATTGGAATACGGCATGAAGTGACGTACGATACACTGGCCGACACTGCATCATTTTAGAAAAATTAAACGTGCCCTCGCTATAGCGAAAGCCAGTTTTTAAATAATGACAGCACCACAGATGAACGAGTTAATGATGCTTGCATGTTTTTCTCTCTTTAGATTGTGATTCTGGCATTCATTATATCGTACAGTCTGGCACAGATTGCAACCGAGATTTTATTATACCCATCTTGGACGTGACACTGCAAGATGGGATGAAACTGAAAGATCGTTGTTGTCACACAGTGTATAGGGGCCTTAAGAAACCTCTCAGACATTGAGCTTAAAGGATCGGGGAACAAAAACATTTTCTCACTTACTCCAGTTGTGAGTGAGAAAATATGTTTCATGTACGCATGGTGAACCAAACCTTTTAAAAGTATGGTGGTAACTAATGGTTATTTTATTATTGATTCATCTGTTGATTCTTTTTCCATTTAATCATTCAGGAAAAAAGTGCAAAATTCTCATCATAACTTTCCCTAGAGCCCGAAGCAAAGTCTTCAAATTGCTTGTTTTGTCTGACCAACAGTCCAAAACCCAACTAGAAAAATTGTATTTTCTGCAGAAAATGCATGGGAATGCTGAAATTAATTTGCACTGACTTTGGTACAGGAGATCAGGGGTTTGATTCCCAGTCAGGGCAAGGCCAGGGCTTGTTATGTCTTTTTTTTTTCCTCCCCCATTCTCTCTCCATATTTAGAACTTCCGTTTAATTCTACCTCTGTAGGCAGGTTTGGCACAGCGGTTAACACCGCTGACCTTGGTATAGGAGATCAGGGGTTCAATTCCAGGTGAGGGCAAGTCTAGGGCTTGCTCACAACTAAAGATTGAAGCGGTACAACACAAATGCTACGGCAAAGGGGGAGCCAGGACAACATTTAGGGGGGAGATATCATTATCTTCCCCACCTGAGGTTTTGGGTACCAAGCCCCAGTAACAACCTATAGTAGAGAGGCTGATGATAACAATAAATAGACTAAGTGAAGTACTCTCTGATGTCCTATAGATGTCCTATATGTAAATCCAACAGGGTGAGATGAGCAAGAAAAGATAGTAGTTAGCTGCTAACCGTTAGGCTGATGTCTTTTTTATTGTATCTGCAACGGAGGAGTAAACAGAGAAGTATTAGAGGCTTGTAACTGTTAGTTAATTCAAACACCAACTAAAGACTAACCCTCTACATCAAAGTTAAAGCCCCAATAACAATAAGTAATATAACAACACCTGAGAAAGACTGATCAATAATTAGACTAAGTGAAGTACCCTCTGAAAGTCTACTAGAAGTGATTCTACGAGATGAATGAGAGCCAAGTAAAAGCCATGACAGTTGTACATATAATAAACCTTTAGTGTATTATTCTACCTCTAGTATCATCATTATCTTCATCACCCGAGGGTTTTGGGTACCAAGCCCCAATAACATTACATAGACTATAATATTATAGATAAATAGTCACTTGTAAACCTTCAGAGAATAGAAAGTGTAGTGAGGGATGTAGTTCACAGAACACACTGATATATAAAATAGAATATAGAATTGTAGTACCAGAAGCTGATGCAGATGTGAATAAGTTAGTGCTTTAACTTTATTCAACTATCAAAAGTATTGAATGTAATATTACGTAATGTTATTGGGGCTTTATTTGGCTCTCATTCATCTCATAGCATCACTTCTAGTAGACTTTCAGAGGGTACTACAGGCTAAATACCCTCACCCCAATATCAAAATAAAATATGTATGGCAAATATAACAACATGGTGAATATTTCAG